>PVJA010036265.1:0-21243 GCA_004027025.1 Myocastor coypus | reverse complement strand
TGAGACAGGGTCTTGCTATGCAGTTCAGGCTGGCCTTGAGCTCACTTTTGTAGCCCAGGCTGGTCTCGAACTCACACCAATCCTCCTGCCTCAGCCTCCCGAGTGCTGGGATTACAGGCGTGAGCCACCATGCCCGGCTGGGTTAAATATTCTTGAAGGCTATTGGAATTATATTATATAGCTGTTCAAATTCTGCTAGACAGAATAAAATGCAACTGGGATTTTTACCTAACATCAACTACATTCTCAGCTCTTTTCAGAGGTATTGGTCGTGTTCCCTAGTACCAAATACAAGAAAAAACCTCCTATATCCCTATCCTAAAGATTAAAAGAGTTTTTTAAAAATTAAACTATTTTTACCTCTAGAGAAAAAGATCAATTGTGTTTGGTTTTTTTGTTTGTTTGTTTGTGTTTTGTTTTGAGACAGGGTCTCACTATGCAGTTCAGGCTGGCTTTGAGTTCACTTTTGTAACCCAGGCTGGTCTCGAACTCACATCAATCCTCCTGCCTCAGCCTCCCAAGTGCTGGGATTACAGGCGTGCGCCACCATGCCCGGCTTGTGTTTTTTAACCTTGCAAAAGTTAAAGCACTCAGTGAGATGTGTGGCCTCTATAATAATTCATAAACGCCCCAAACCCGACCTGTGAATATTAGGAGGCGGAGTCGAAGTAAAACCCAAAGATTTCCAAGAACGAAGGGTTTTACCGACGCGCCTTTACTTCAGAAAGGCAGTTTTTAGGGCCCCATCCACTAATTCCAAGAAAGGACCGCGCAGCACAGAAACCTTGCCCAATTTGAAAACAAACGTTTCTAGGCTCCGAGGGACTGAATAGGGGGTTGCTACCTGACAGCTCAGCCCCAGAGCAAGAAGCCTCAATTAGGTCAGCCTGTGTCTATGGCCAGAAATCGAGGGGCCACCCGAGGGTCCACTAGGGAGTAAGCGGCAGGACGTAGTAAGCCCAGCTGGGAAGCCTTCGATACCTACTAAAGAGGCGGGATATCGGACCCGAAGGAGACCACGAGCCCAGCCCGGGCAGTCGGCCCGCTCTCACCTCGTTTAGGGGCCTTCATCACGGTCATCCCTCCAGTCCCCTCGCCGTTTTCCTGCTTGTCCTTGTGCTTGAGTTCAACCGGGACGCAGGAGCTGGGCTCGCCATCGGGGCCGCGGTGGTGATGATGCTTGTGTCGCTCCTTGTGGCCCTTATGCTTGGGCCCGGCCGCGCTCACCGTCAGGGGCGAGAAGGTGAAGAGGGCCGAAGTGCCTGGGGCCGGGAGCGGGGTGGCGACGGCGGGCCCGGCGGGGGCCAGCGACGGTGGCGGCGGAGGCGGCAGGAGCAGAGGCTCCACAGGGCCCGGGACGGCGGGGCCAGCATTCGTCGGCGGCAGCGGCCCGGGATGTTGGCGGCTGCGACGCCGCCGGTGAGGGGGAGCGAGAGGGGGATCCTGGCTCGGCCGCCCCCGCTTCTCCTGAGACCCCCCACTGCTTGCCCGGCGCTGCCGCTTCACTCCCCGCGGCGAAACCCCAGCATGGGGCTTCTCTTTCCCCTCTTTGTCCGGCTCCTCCTGCGCCGCCACCGCCCGTACTACGCGCACTGCTCCGACCTGCGCAGCCATTTCACCCACAAACACACATTTAAATGGCCCGACCGCCCCCCCGTCCACGCACCGCGCAAGCGCCACTCGCGCACGGCCCTCTGGGCATTGGAGTCTCTCCTTCTCTCTCCATTTGTCGGCCGTACTCCGTCCAGAGCTGAACATGCCGGAAGCGGCAGTTCCCAGAGCTCCGCAGGCCTCTCCCACCGAGCTTCTATTGTAAAGCGCCCTGGGCCGCGCAAAGACGCGTGGGACCGGTAGTTCCGCCGCCCCGCCGCGTCCCTGCCTCTGAGTGGCGGAGACGAGCGGGAGCGTGCGCCGAGTCACGCTTCGGGCTGCGACGCAACGGCCGGCCGCCGCCGAATTGCCGCCAACCGCCTTAACGGCCCCAACATTGTTAATGGCTTTCCGAGTGTGGCGGCGCGCTCACGTTACCGTCTTCCTGCGTCCTTTCGTCATTTTACACTGAATAGACGGTTTCCATGGTGATTTCTAAATGTCAGATTTCTCGCATAGCCTTTGTGAGGTAAAAGAATCTCCAGCCTTTTCCTTGACAAACAAGATAAAGTGCAGGGTAAAAGAGGATTTGGTGTTATGTAAAAATGACTGTGGTTTTGCAGAGACTTGCAGTAGGGCTCAGTTGAGAAATGTTTGGAAGCACCTTGCGGACGCTGCTCTGCTTCCAGCTACAGACTCAACGAGACAGGTGCACGATCTGCTTGGAGCCCCGGGAACCCGGCATTTACTTTGAGCATATTTGTAGAGCTACGAAAAATCCTAGGTGGAAAAGCCTGTTTTAAGTTTTTATATGATTTCTTTCCAATCTTTTTAAATGTAAGGTTGCATAAATTTGTAAGGCGTGTCTACCAACAAACACTCCAAAATCGTCCCCTCCATTTAGAATTTCGTCTGTAGCTCTTGCCTGGAATTCTTTTCATGTATTTGGTCTTTAGCAACGACATTTCAGAATAATTGGTTTCAGTGATATACTCAGGTAAGATTACAGCATTGATGTTACTAACTCTTAAAGAATTAAAACTAAATGAACACTACTGCAATGAGGTTAACTTCAAAACAACATTTATTGATACATATTGGTTACACTGTAGTACAACGGGTAATAATGTGTTATTCAGTTTACCCAATCATTAGACTTCCTAATAAGAAATAATGAGAAAATACTATTAATGCTGTTTCTAAACGTTATAAATAAACTTTTTAAATAAAAAGATTTAAGTGATTAGGGTAAATGAATCCTTTCTAATCATATTGATACACAAAGTTATTTGCTACATAAAATTAGATTTGGGGTGTCAGATTGTCTTCATGCAAATCCATTTATGGAAATGTAAATAACCAATATCTCTAGTTGGTTGTATAGAAATTGCACATTTGATAGGACCTTTTTAATAAAATGTTACCAAAAAGTACAAATTTTGTTGGTTTTTCTGGAATTGGGAGTTGAGGTTAAAACATCAGGAATATGGTTCTCTTTCTAATTGAATATTCAAATAAAAATACAAAAACTTTTGTTATTATTTGTACATTTTATTTTCTTAAATATAGCTTTTTACTATTATTGTCTCCCACAACATTTGGTAAGATATGTGATTCCATCTAGGGAAAAATAATTCCCAAAGAGAGCCAAGTGTGGTGGCGCATGCCTGTAATCCCAGCACTTGGGAGACTGAAGCAGGAGGATCAACATGAGTTTGAGACCAGCCTGAACCGCATAGCGAGACCCTGTCTCAAAAGGACAAAAAAAAAAAAAAATCCTAGAGAACAGGCATTGTCATAAGCAATAATTTTATACTGTAAATTCAAGGTAAGATTTTTTTTTTTTTTTTTTTGGTGGGACCAGGGATTGAGTTCAGGCCCTTGCACTTGCCAGGCAAGTGCTTATTCTACTGAGCTATTTCTCCGGCCCCAAGGTAAGATTTAAAAAATAAAATTTTTATATTCTGCCCATATAGAAATTTAACTGAAATTCATTTCTTAGGGGCTGGGGAGGTAGCTCTGTGGCGCAAGTGCCTCCCTGACAAGGGCACAGTCAGGAGTTCAAACCCCAGTCCTGCAAACAAATAAAAAAATGAAAAAAAAGAAATCCATTTCTTATAAAACCTTTTACACATACCAACTTCCCACTAAGAATGTAAGCATTATGAACTATACACATGTACTAATAAGCTAAAAAAAAAAAAGTAAAAACATTATTTACTCTCAGAGAAGACTGAAAAGAACTTTACATTTCAGTTGTACATAATGACACATACTGCACTGGAGAGGCTGAGACAAAAGTATCATTTTATCCCAAGAGTTGTAGACCAGCCTGGGTAACATAATGAACAAACCACCATGAAGCTGGGATTCAGCTAAAACATCAGGTTTACCTTGGAGAAAAAAAAAAAATGTGTCTCATACAGTGTTTTCTTCATAAACTCAGATGAACTTTTTATCTATAATCTCAAATTCAGTGTAAATGACAGGAAAATGCAAAAATTCTGGATTTTTTGCCTACTGATTTTCTTTTAAAAATTAACATATCTCCTTTATGATATGAATATATAGCACTTATTTTAGCTTGTCCAAGCTGCTCTGAAATTCACAGTGATCCTCTTGCCTCAGCCTCCTGAGGCTGAGATTACAGGCATGTATCTTAGCTAACAAGTAGCTATTTTTGCAGGCAGGTTTAGCAGCCCATATTCTTATAAATCCAGAGTTGTATTAAATATTCCAAGATGGTGGTGGGTTCCGTGGTCCTTTGGGTTTTGAAAAGCGATTTGCAAAGCCTAAGAACAAAAATGAAAACAGATTATTTTTTTAAAATACAGAAATGAGGCCAGGCATAATAATCCATATGTATAATCCCAGTTCTCTGGGAAACTGAGGCAGCAAGATCATAAGTTCAAACTCAGAGTGAGAATATAGCAACTTAACAAGGGTTCTGGCTGAGTTCAGTCCCCAATACTAAAGAAAAAAATATTGGGAATTTACAGTGTAACATATGTAAATACATGAGTTCTTTTCAAAAGTCTAGCATCTTTGATCAATTTAGTAATAGATTGTAATGACATTATAATAATTTTAAACCTAAATGATAACAGAATACTTAATCTTTATAGTACTGGTGATCAGATCTAGGGCACTGTGTCACTTGGTTTGACCTATCACTTTGCCATATCCCAAACCTGATTACTAATATTTTAAATTCTTAGTGTACAATTGTTATTTAACAATGGTAACAATTGGATGGAAAACTCTGGTTATAATAACCTTTGAAAATTCAGTACATTATGTCATTTAGATACATTTTTATCAACTCAAACTCACACTGATCCTCCTGCCTCAGCCTCCCAATTGCTGAGATTACAGGTGTGTATCACCATTCCCGGCTGATGGTAGTACATTTTCAAGTTATCTTACACTTAGTAACCTCAAGGGCTTATATTTAAAAAAATTTGAAGATCAGAAAAACAACAGAATATGGAAAACTCAATAGATCTTTCTTTATTTTGTATTTTAGGGAAGGGTCTACAAGGTGTTTAGGGTCTCACTACTAGTTCAGACTTGCAGTGATCACCTGTTTATAGCCTCCCAAGAGCTGGGATTACAGGCACATACCACCATGCCCCATCTCAAAAGATGCTGCTGAAGTATCTTTTATTTTATCGCCTTACCCAGTGACTACTCAAATGTTACCTAAATCATGATTTACAAAAAAACTACTAGAACTGGAAGAATAATAGCAGAAATAATAGTAGAATAATAGTAGAAAAATAGCAGAATAATAGTAGAAAAAAGGAAAGGAAAATATAAAAAATAAGAATAGTAAATCAAAGCCAACAGAGACAGAAAAAAAAAATGGAGGAAGGATCCACAACCTAGTCCATATAAATTTTGCCCCTCTGAATAACAGACTAGATCAAGCATAAAATACTTCATGCTAAATAGATGTGATAATCAAAATATCTCAGCAGTATAAGTATTTTGACTATAACCCAAGTGAGTCTGGATTATAACTATGGGCATGTTTCCTGACAAGGTATGTACAATACAAGTAATTCTTACAGTAATTCCTTCACTGTTCAATTCTCAAGAGAAAAGAAGTCAGCTTTTTTTTTTTTTTCTTTTTGTGTATGTGGGTCAATTCAGGAAACAGGAACCACAAGTTTTCTTTCAAATTTAAGTATGCTTTTGAGTAATAAAGTTAATACCACTTTATTTAAAAAAAAAAAGCAGTGAAAAAAAAATAAATTCTCCTTTCGTAGTAAATAAACTGTTAAAATCCAGGCATATTCGAGAAGTAACATGGAGGTAGCTCTCTAATATTTATCTTTAGACCATTGTGAAGTTATATAGACCATAAATTAGGCAAGCAGTGTCAGTCAATCTCTGGTTTAGAGAAAAAGAAGAAAATATGACCAGTATATTGTAGGCAAAATTTAATGCTTTTTTATAATTAATGCATAAATGGTATTAACTAAATAATTGCATAAAATTCATAATTTTAAATAATATTTTCATCGCTGGGGAGATAGTTTAGTAGAATAAGCGTCTTCCGGGCAAGTGCAGGGTCCTGAGTTCAATTTTTTTTCAATCATAGAGTTAATGAAATCTGAACATTTTATGGCTAAAGAAACAAATACAGAGCCAGGCGTGGTGGCTCACGCCTGTAATCCCAGCACTCAGGAGGCTGAGGCAGGAGGATTGGTGTGAGTTCGAGACCAGCCTGGGCTACAAAAGTGAGCTCAAGGCCAGCCTCAACTGCATAGCGAGACCCTGTCTCAAAAAGACAAAAAAAAGAAACAAATACAAAAATTCTAACTATGAATTATCTCAAACTGAAATATGGACCATAATACAAATATGACATAGATTTGTACTTGTCCACCAAAATCTCTCTCTGCTTTTTTTCAGAGGAATAAAAAATTATATCTGGCCAATTGCATATGAGGTCTGACCAAAAGTACATGAATGTTTAAATGTTTAAATTATTACAGTAAAACAGACATTGCCATGAAAGCCCATCAGAATACTCTTGGCTCTTCCACATCCCTTTGCATATCTGCTTTTTGGTTAATAAATGTAGTAGCCAGACCTACATGTATAAATATCGTATAGTCTCCCTAGTGTAAGAACTCAAAAGAAGAAATAAAAATGGAAAGGCATAACAGCTGAATGGAAATCAAGGACTTAAGCATTAAATGACGAAGTGACTGAAAACAGGAAAGACAGGAAACATGGCAGGAGCAAAATCTTGCACTTATATACACAGGACGAATTAGATAATGGTCCTAAGAACTACCAAAAGTTTTTCACATTGACGAAGGCAATGGGTAACACTAAAAATATGCTTGGAATGCCTGTCATTCTTACCTTTTAGATTTGTGCTGCTTCTAATGTAATTTCAGTCACTGCTATACTCTCTTTCAAGTAAATGATTGGTTTACAAGAAAACAAAAAATGGTATTAAATGAGAGTAAAGAGACTAGGAAGAATGCCGTAGGATTAACCAGCTACAATGTTATATATACTTAGATTCTAAATGTCTGTGTAAAAATGTGTAACTGCTTTATCACATTGTTTAGGGATTTATTAGAATATCAATGATTGATGGAAAATGCCTATTCCAAGTTAAGTGTAAGATGTTTGATATTCAGAAAGACTGTGATGTTAAGCTCAAATACCTATGTTATAGAGTAATAGTATCACGAAGCTTCTCTTCTGGAGGGTTAAGAATGTAAGTTTACAGACCAAAAATTAGAGAAAAAGAAGGTCTACAAGGATTACCAATATTTTGGCCCTAGCCCTTCAAAGTCAGTAAGGACTCAGGACATAAGAGAACCTGTGCTATACATCCTATAACTCAGTGGTTTCCCAAACTTTCTGTTCAAGATTATGGGACCACAGAGGAAATGGACTGGTGATGTATAGTGTGCCTAAGGAGAGTCACTTAGAGAGAAAACATTCTCTCAGGCTTTCACAGAGAGCAAACTGGTCAGGCAATGGTCGTGACTCATCCAGATGGCTGATACTGACACCAGTTCTACAAAGCACTATACATGGTTTCATAGTAAATCCTGAGGGGATTTGACTGACCTTGGGAGATACAGAAGTTACATGTTCTGTTATACAGGTCTTGCTTTAACTTGCCCTGAAACACTCAGCAGTAAAGTTTAACCGTGAGACATAAAATGTAAAGCTAGATTACTATGCTGAGTTGTAAAAGGCTTAAATCAACAGCTTCTGACATTGCCAGTTCTGCCAGTAACCCATTAACAATTGTGGAATATTGGACTGTATGTGCAACTACTTTCTCTTAGTTCAATGAGAAGAAATGTTTTGTACCAACAGTGATTAGAAAAATTATGTCTACATCCTGTGCTCTGTATAACTACTTTGAGGACAATAATATGCATTGTATCAATTATTGGGAATGTATTACTAAAGAGTTTTGAAAATGTCACATTATTATTTCTTATTAAAAGTAATTAAAAAAAAGAAAAGTAAGTATTGGTACTCAAAAAATAAAAATCAGAAAAAATAAATCTAGTAACAGCACGTCCTGTACTAATGCTCAGACTTAGAAATTACACTAGAATGCTATTTTAAGTAGTATAACAGGAGCTGGCAGGATGGTTCAGCGGTCTGAAGCACCTGCTTAGGAAAGCTTGGGCGGCTGCAGGGACCACGGTTTGATCCCCGGCACCACGTGCTGCTCCAGCCCTGCCCTCAGGGCAGGCTGAGCTGGTCATAAAAGTAAATAAATAAACAAACAAACAAAAGTTCTGAAACAAGAAAAAAAATAAAATAATAAATAAATAGTATAACAAAAATAAGTCATACAGAAAAATAGTGATTAAAATAATACAAAACTATTTTTAGTTTATAGCTGCTTATAATTTATAGCTTACATTTAGGGTTAAAGTCACTAAGCAGTTCCTTTATTTTTTATAGCACTTCCTATAGACTCAAAATTATGCTTCATCTCCTACTGTTTAATGAGTTATATAAGATTAACAACTGCTGTTGTTTTAATCACACTTGTATGTTTTTGTAACTTGGCTATAGATATGAGACTAGAGCATATCAATATCGTTTTACTACTCATGTTTATTTACTACTTGCTAGTATAATAATTTATCTATATTTCTTTTCTACATATGGTAGACAATTCAGCCTTTTTTTTTTAAAGCCAGGAATCTACTTCATAACCTTGTGCTTGCTAGACAGGCGCTGTGCCACTGAGCTGTATCCACAGCCCTGAAATGTTAGGATATACCTAAGGCATGAGGGTGTCGCGCAGTGGTATAGTGTTGCCTAGCATGCAGGAAGCCCTGAGTCTGATTTATAGCATTTAAAAAAAAAAAAAAAAAGTATCAAGCCAGGCGTGGTGGCGCACACCTATAATCCCAGCACTCAGGAGGCTGAGGCAGGAGGATCAGTGCGAGTTCAAGGCCAGCCTGGGCTACAAAAGTGAGCTCAAGGCCAGCCTGACCTGCATAGCGAGACCCTGTCTCAAAAAGACAAACAAACAAATAAATAAATAAAATAAAAAAGTACCTCAGATTAAAATAAAATATAAATTGCATGGAAAAGAACGTAAATATAAGGACCTATGCAGTAAAATTATATTTTCTTAGAAAATCTCTGCTATAAAATAATTCACATACCAAAATTTGGAAATGATCTGGAATTATTTGACGGAGTAGATTCTACAGGTTTACTTGGTGAGGAAGAATTACAGATACCTATAATCAAAAGAAAAAAACACAAGGGGAACAAAGAAAATAGACTCATTATTATTTATCAAACTTCATAATTGTTGAGATTAAACATCCTCCAGAGTAATTAGTACTCCCAAATAAATATATCAGTATTAAATCTTACTAAAAATATAGATACTTACAACGGTAGACACCATAATCTTCGTGCGTATTTTTGTTTTACTGGGTTTTTTTCTCTGCAATCATATGATATAGAAAATCCTAACACTAGAGAAGAACTGCTAAAGAAATGAGATCCATTATGTCCTGGATTCACATTTTAGCTTTGGACTTTGTTCTTTATTCTGACCACTCCTGTACACTTCTAAATTTCCACCTTATTTATTCATCTATATCGAGTGTGATTTTTCTTACTTTGTCCTCTACATCTAGAATCTCTCCTCACTTTGAAGCCTGTTATTTTCCAATGGTAGATGATACTAAATTAGATCCATAGTTTCCCAAAAGCTTCATTATGCTACTTGTTGTGCTGCTTTGTCTTGGCATTTGAGTTACTTAGATGCAGGCTAAAATATATATATATTTTTTGCTTCCCAGTGCCTAAATGTACAAGATACGTTTCTCCCTGTTTTTGTTTCCCTGCTCAGTTTTTATAATTATCCCATGAAAACTAGTCCACATCTTCATACATGTACTGTCTTGCAGTGAAAATGGAAAATTTCGGTTTGGATAAATTTTGTAAAAAAAAAAAAAAAGCATGCCTATAATCCCAGCACACTTGGGAGGATAAGGGAGAAATGCCACAAGTTTGAGGCTAGCCTGGACTATGTACTGAGTTCAAAGCCAGCCTGAACTACACAACAAGATCCTGTCCAAAAAAAAAATCTAACAAACAGCATATAAATGGGGAGTTTTTTGATTTTGGTTTTTGGTTTTTGGTACTGGGGATCAAACTCAGGACCTTGCATTTGCCAGACAGGCATTTGTGCTGTTGAGCTATGCCCCTGGCCCAAAGATTATTAAATATTCTCATTTTTTTAACATTTCAAAATGCAGTATAAGAACTTCATATAAATGTTAGCACATGCATACCTAAATATTCAAGGGTTTGAGGGGGAATGTACCAGGACCTTGGGCTTGCCAGGCAAGCCCTGTGCTGTTGAGCTATAGCCCCAGCCCTACATGCCTAAATATTAAAATTCTACAAACACCTCATACTTTGAGTATGCTTTATTAGAACATATAGTATATTTCAATCATAACCAATTAACTATATTGATACTGTGTGGCAAGCATTGGGCTAGGCACTGAACAGATATAAATATGAAGAGGATGAAATGAAGTTTAGGAGACAGCAGTCTTGTAACTGTGTATGGACTGGGAATTTTGCTTATTAAAAAGGAGGCAAAGCTCTTTCCAGCCGGCGCCGAGCGATGGGCATCTCTCTGGACAACTGACACAAGCGCCGCAAGACCGGGGGCAAAAGAAAGCCCTATCACAAGAAGCGGAAGTATGAGTTGGGGCGCCCTGCTGCCAACACTAAGATTGGTGCCCGCCGCATACACACAGTCCGAGTTCGAGGAGGCAACAAGAAGTACCGAGCCCTGCGGCTAGATGTGGGAAACTTCTCCTGGGGCTCTGAGTGCGGTACTGGAAAAACAAGGATCATTGATGCTGTTTACAATGCATCGAATAATGAGTTGGTCCGCACCAAGACCCTGGTGAAGAACTGCATTGTGCTCATTGACAGCATGCCGTACCGACAGTGGTACGAATCCCACTATGCACTGCCCCTGGGCCGAAAAAAGGGGGCCAAGCTGACTCCTGAGGAGGAGGAGATTTTAAACAAAAAAACGATCAAAGAAAATTCAAAAGAAGTATGACGAAAGGAAAAAGAACGCCAAAATCAGCAGTCTTCTGGAAGAGCAGTTCCAGCACGGCCAGCTTCTTGCTTGCATTGCATCAAGACCAGGCCAGTGTGGCCGAGCAGATGGCTATGTGCTAGAGGGCAAAGAGCTGGAGTTCTATCTGAGGAAAATCAAGGCCCGGAAAGGCAAATAAGCCTGTCCTCCTGGGTTAACTCATGTAATAAAGCTGTGTATTGTTCTAAAAAAATAAATAAATAAATAAAAAGGAGGCAAAGATCCTACACGTGTGTATTGGAGAGAATTGCTATTTTACATATTGACATACCTTATTCATTTTCTAAAGTAAAAGTAGGTATGCAAATCATAAAATATATATGGCTAGTATTTGCAGCATAAATTTATCAATGCTACAACATTAATGTCTCAGTGAACTGTAAAAAAAAAATCAACTGTTATTTTTCTTGTTGCTGAGATAAAACCTAATATCCAAAGTTAAAGGGAGAGTAATTTTTAGAGTACTTTATAGGATCTAAAAATATTTGCTAGCTCTTATCAGAAGTAGCTGGTAAAAAAAAAATTCTCCCATTCTTAGGATATCACTTTACTGTGTTAATCATTTACTTTGTTGTACAGCAACATTTTAGTTTGCTGTAATCCCATTTGTTGATTCTATTCAAAATGTCCTTGCCTATGGCCCTGGCTTCAAGGGTTTCCCCTAAGTTATTGTCTATCATTTCAATATTTTTGTTTGTATATCTAAAACTTTGATCAATTTTGATTTATATTAGGATAAGAAGAGAGACATAGATCTAGCTTCAACCTTCTGCAAGTATATAACCAGTTTTCCCAACACTACTTGTTAAAGAGGCAGACTATTCTCCAAGTATTTTGGGTCCCTTTGTTAAAAAATAAAGGCTGAAAGTAAATGCAATTGTTTCCATTTTATGTTTTATTCCTTTGGTCTACATGTCTATTTTTGTGCTGATATTGTGCTGCTTTTATTAGATTTGTAGTACAACTTAAAAATCTGAAACTTGTGATGCCTCCATTTTGCTCTTTTGCTTAGTATCCCTTTGACTATTCTGAGTCTCTCTGGTTCCATATAAATTTTAGGATTTCTTTTTCTAGTTCAGTAAGGAATAGTGTTGGTCTTTTTTTGTTTGTTTGTTTGTTCATTTGTTTGACACAGGGTCTTGCCATGCAGTTCAGGCTGGCCTTGAGCTCACTTTTGTAGCCCAGGCTGGTCTGGAACTCACATCAATCCTCCTGCCTCAGCTGCCCAAGTGCTGGGATTACAGGCGTGCACCACCACGCCTGGCTGTTGGTCGTTTAATAAAGATTGTATTAACATAGATCATTGTCAAACATTTTAAGGGGGCTTTCAGGTTAGCTCAGTGGTTTAAGCGCCTGCGTGGGCAATCCCAGTCAGGCATGGAGGACAGAAGACAGTGGTTCCATCTCCAGATCCACCCTTAGGCAGCCTGAGCCAGCCAAAAACAGGAAACCCTTCTCTAAACATGTTAATATTAACCCTATCTATCCAGGAACAGAAGATGTCTTTCCATTTACTTATAACCTCTTCAATCTCTTTCTTCAGAGTTGCATAATATTCATTACAGAGGTCTTTCACAGCCTTGCTTAGGTTGGTTCCTATTGTCTTTTCTTTTTTTTTTTTACATTATTGTGAATGGGATTGTTTTCTCTGATTTCTTTCTTGGTGGGTTCCTTATTGGTATACAGGAACACTATTGATTTTGTTTGTTTTTTTGTTTGTTTTGCTGAGATTATGGCTGTGTGCCACCACACCCAACTAACACTGTTAATGTTTATATATTAACACATATCCTGTCTCTTTGTAGAATTTGTTTATCCGCTCAAAGTCTTATGGCAAAGTATTCTTGAGTGGAGTCTTCTGTATACACAAGACCATATTGTCTGCAAATAGGGATAATTTGACTTCTTTCCCTATACAACATTCCTTATATTTGTCTTTCCTGATTTCTCTGGATAATGTTTCAAGTACTGTATTGAACAGTAGTGATAGCCAAGACTCTTCTCTCCTTGATTTCAGAGAGAATTGTTTCAGCTTTTCCCCATGATGTGGGCTGTATTTGTCATATATGGTTTTTATCAATTTGAGGTGATGTAATGTTCTTCTGTTCCCATTTTCATCAGGATTTTTAAACTTGAAGAGATATTGGGTGAGGGGGCACACCTGTAATTTCAGCACTTAGGAGGCAGAGGCAGGAAGACTGCCACAAGTTTGAAGGAGGCCAACGTGGAGAAGTAATGAGATCCTGTCTCAAATAGCAAAACAGAATGAGAGAGGAATTGTGGGGGGAGGAGAGGAAGATGGGGAGAGGAGGGGAAAGGGCAGGGGAGAAATGGGGGGTGAAAGGAGAGAGGGGGAGCAGAGAGATTAGATTTTGTCCAAGGTTTTCTCTGCATCTATTGGGTTGTGTGATTTTTATACAACCTTCAATTTATGTTGTGTATTCCATTTATTGATTTATGTATGACAAATACATACTTAAAGATATGTATTTGCATCCCTGAGATAAAGCCCACTTGTTTATGGTATATGACGATTTTTGACCGTATTCATCAAGAATATTAACCTATAGTTTATTTTTATATTTTTGAGTCCTTGTTGAATTTTACTACCACAGCTGGCTTCATGATATGAGTTTGGAAGTATTCTTTCCCTTTCAATTACATGGAAAAGTTTGAGGAGTATTGGTATCAGTTCTTCTCTAAAGTTCTGGAAAATTCAATAGTGAATCTATCAGACCATGAGATTTTTTTTTAGTTGTAGAATTTTTATCATGGTATCAATTTCATTGCTTGTCTTTGGTCCGTTCACAGTTTTTAAAGCTTGGTTGAATTTTGGTAAATCATGTGTGTGTGTATAAATTTATCCTTTTTTTCTAGATTCTCCAATCCATTGGAATGTAGATTTTCAAAATAACTTCTAATATTCTGATGTCACAGGTCGTCTTTTGGTTTTCTCTTCATTATTACAGAGTAAACATCCCATAACAATTTTTTATTGTATTTTTTTTCTTGTTTCAGAACTTTTGTTTTTTTATTTATTTATTTTTATGGCCAGCTCAGCCTGCCCTGAGGGCAGGGTTGGCGCAGCATGTGGTGCTGGGGATCAAACCGTGGTCCCTGCAGCCACCTAAGCTTTCCTAAGCAGGTGCTTTAGACCACTGAGCCATCCTGCCGGGTCCCCCCATAACAATTTTGTTATTGTCTTTATATTCTGATTGATCTTACCTACTACCAAAACTTTTGTTTAAATTTTACATTTCCAGGATTTCTGCTTGACAAATTTCTTTACTGACATGGTCTTTTATATCATGCATTGTCTTTTTTAATTCATTCATTGTATTTTCTTTGATCTCTTCAAACATCATAACTATTGGGGATTTTTTTTAGTTCTTTCTATGGAAGTTCATCCCATTTAATATACTAAGATCAGTCTCTGAGACATTTTATTGTCTTATTTTCTTGTGGTTATGTTTTTTTTTTTTTTTTTTTTTTTTTTTTTTTTTTTTTTTTTTTTTTTTTTTTATTGTTGTTCTTAAGGGTTGTAGGTCAGTTGGGACAGAAAGCTCTACCTCAATGCTAGAGATACCTTTGGTAAGTGGATTTCTCCTTGTTATTCTAAGTACAGGCACCAAGAGTCAATCTTTACCACTGCATTATGAGCAGAGAACATTCCTGGTAATATTAACATTAAAAGAGCCAATCATATATCAACACATAATACAAAAGTTGTTTTAAAAGTTTCAATAGCCCAGGAAGATCAGGGAGTAGTAATGATGACAAATAGACTGGGAATTAGGGGGAAAAAAGACAATAACTACAAAAAAATAGGTTTTGATGATACTACTTTTATGTTGAAAAAGAAAGGGAAAAGAAGAGCTTTAGGAGGCTTTGTATGAGGTCAGAAAAAAAAGAAAGTGGAAAGTGTGAGAGGCTTTATGGAGATTGGTGTGGAGCCCAACAAATAGGATACCCATAATGTAACACTGGAAGTTTCAGGAAGCAGCCTTGGCGAGGGAGCACCTGGCAGATCGATAGAAGTCACTATGGAAACTAGAACTGTAACACTCATACACAGTTGTACATTCTCATGTGCCCCCAACAAACACACTATGGGAGTGAGGAGAGCTGAGGTGCCAGTCTGCTAAATCTGCTGCTCACACCATCTCCAGCCAGTTCTGGAGAGTGGTCCAATGCTCTTATCAGCTCAGATGGGGAAGGTACTTCTTCTGCTTTCATGTATAGGGAGGAGCTGAAGCTGAACATTGGTCACATTTGTGGGGCTAGGCAAGGCCAGTCCAAGAACAAAGAGTTCCTTAGGTGAGCCATATGAATAAGTTGTTCCAGCTCTGGGAGGAGAAGAGCCTGAGGCAATCCAAGCAAACAGGTTGCTAGGTAGAGGGATGTCTCATGACATCACCCTGCCCAGTGTATAAATAAATGAACGGCAGTCCTTGAGAGCTGTCTCTTTTATCCCCTCTCCTTCAGGAGAGACGGCTCCATCTAACCTCAGCTTTCTATTTTCTCCTCCACCATCCACCCCAAAAATCGAGAGTTCTGCTGGATCAGGCAGTCATCAAGAAAGGGTCTTTTCTGGCAAATGATTAAGTTTATGGGTACATCTCCATGTGAGTTTCTACTTTTTTTTTTTCTGGATGCCAGGTGACCTACTAGCACTGCTGGTGAGTGCCTTAGAGTGAGCGAACTATGTGCTGTTTTTCTCTTGAACCACTATGATGGAATTTCAGAAGACTTTTTTGTTGTAAGATCCTCATTCTATTCTAGTTGACTTATACTCCTAGCTCTATAGGAAACTGATGCAGGAGAATTCCTTGAACCCAGGAATTTGAGGCCAGTTGGAGCAGCATAGCAAGATCTTGTCTAGGATGATACAGCACTGCAGATAAAGAAACACTAGGATATACTAATTGACACTGGTTGGCCAAACCTTGTGTTAGACATTCTCTCCAAGATAAAATCCATCTTCTCCTGATGACAAAACTAGAATTTTCCTTTCTATCTCGCCCCAATTTTCAATTTCCACACTTCTGGTAGAACTGATTCTATTGTTAGAGCAATGAAATGACCAATAATTATGGATTACTTTCATTGTTTCAATGCTGGTGCATTGGTATGGTCATATCAGATATACATGTCTGCCCTTGTTCCCAATAAGTCAGTTTTCACATGGTAACAATTGCTAATTTTAGATATGACACAATTAATCAGAATATTGAATATATTGGTAAGAATTGGCTCACGATGGGCAGATGAGTCAAGCCAAGACAATCTCCAGTTAGCACTAGTCCTCAATACTGTTGTTAGATAAACCAAGAAAGAGCTTTGTTTTCCAATATAAGCCTGAAACCATGCAGGAAAAGCTTGAGAATGAGACAAAGAGGTAAGAAATGAGAGATTAAGTCCTGATTATATCATTTTGAGCCATAAGTTATAAGCCAATAAACTCCTTTTTCCTACTTCACTGAGCTTTTTTTTTTTGTATGTGTATTTTAGGGAAGGGTCTACAGGGTGTTCAGGGTCTTTCTACTAGGTAGTCATCCACCTGTTCACAGCCTCCCAAGAGCTAGGATTACAGGCATGCGCCACCACACCCAGTCTCAAGCCCAGTCTCAATTGTCATCTATTGAGCCCCAGGAATGGGGCCAGCATGGCAGGCCTAAATCCCTAGCCCTTGCACCTGCTTGCAGGCACTTTAGTCCGCTGAGCTATTTGGCCAGCCCTTCATTAAGCTTAAGTGGGTTTTCTGTCACTTGCAACTGAAAAAATTCTAAGTCATGTTTCCCACCTAAAGTCAGCATCAAACATCCCAGTTTACAACTTCTACTTTTGTCACCTACATTCCACTCACCATACAGCAGCTAAAGTTATCTTTTTATGAAATAGATCATATAACATCTATGCTTCAATTTTTTTTTTTTTAGGGCTTCCTATTCCACTTAGGCTAGGAACTAGAATTTTCTACTTATGCCCCATAAGAACCTATTTCTTGCCCATCTTTCCAGCCTCAGCTTTCTTGTATCTCTTTTTAACTTAGTACTACACAGCTATGACTTACTTTGATTAACACAACATATAAAACTTTCACACCTCAAAAAGTTTTGTATGCACTGTTTCCTTTATCTGAAATGTTCTTCTCCCCATTCTTTGCCTAGTGAGCTGCTCCTTCTGTCTCACTTCCTCTATGAGTGGGCCTCCTGTGCCACCCATTCCAAAGAAAACTACCTCTGTTACCCTCTCTCATAATTGCTTTTTTGTTTTCCTTCACAAAACTTCTCAGAGTGTGGAATTATCTGTGTATTTACTTGTTGAATGTCTAGATTTACTTTTGTGTTTTGCTTTGTTTTTCTCAATGTAGCCCACACTGGCCTCAAACTTGTGGCCATGCTTACTAGTGCCAGTTACTGGCATACACCACCATGGCCAGCCTAAACTTACTTTCTAAATGTCTGGATCCCTCACTAGTCTTAAATTCCAGACAAGCCTGTGATCTGATATCTGTTCTATCATAATATGCTGAGTACTTTGTACAGTGCTAGGTACATAGTTACAGATATTTGTTGAATAAACAAATTCATGCTATGCTTGGGTGCTACCTTAAAAGAACAAATGAAAGTGATAATTTCATTAACAGTTATAACTAAAGATCAATAAGATAGCCAGACTACAAGGAGGACTTAACAGAATCTGGATTTAGGAACCATCAACAAGTGGCAGAGGACATGTATGCTGGGTAAATCTAAAGCTTCAGGCTCAATTTGGGGAACTGTTGTTTTTCCTTAGGCATAAAAGATCATAGGACCAGGATAGCTGAAAAATGGAAACACAAGCTGGGCGTGGTGGCTCACGCCTGTAATCCCACCACTCGTGAGGCTGAGGCAGGAGGATTGGTGTGAGTTCAAGACCAGCCTGAGCTACAAAAGTGAGCTCAAGGCCAGCCTGAACTGCATAGCAAGACCCTGTCTCAAAAAGACAAAAAAAAAAAAAATGGAAACACAGTGCTGCCTAGATCCAGGGAATGACCTAGCTCTTAGAAATAGGGGCCCAGCAGGAGGGCTCAGTGGTCTAAAATGCCTGCCTAGGAAAGCTTAGGCAGCTGCAGGGACCTTGGTTTGATCCCCGGCACCACATGCTGTGCCAGCCCTGCCCTCAGGGCAGGCTGAGCTGGCCATAAAAATAAATAAATAAACAAAAGTTCTGAAACAAGAAAAATAGAAAATAAATAAAAAATTTTTAAAAAAAGAAATAAACTCTGACTCAGAGCCCCATCATATCCAGAAGCTGAGCTAATAAAAGTCAACTTGAAATTTAAGCTTCTTGTTTGATATTCTGAGACAATGCTGAGATATCAGATAGAGAAAATTATATGCCAAACTAATCAAATTAATCTTTGATTCAAGTCACTCATTTCTTTGCTTTTAAAGGTTATTTAAGGGGCTAGGGATTTGTCTCAGCAGTAAAATGTTGGCCCAACAAGCTGGAAGCACTGAGTTCGGTCCTTGGCACCAAAATCAAAAATAAATAAACAAAGGCTATTTAATTTGACATGTTTCCCACCATAATTTCTCTTAGAATTATTTAAATTTTCACTTGACTATCTGTAAGTAAAATATTAGAGTTTCCAGCGATACTTTATAGCCATCATGAGTGCAAACTCAGTTCATCTTAAAGGTCAAGTCTGATGACAGTGGTAGCTGTCAACAATGTGAAGCTTATGAATAGACATAGAGTACAAGCCCAGGGGGCCTGCGGGTTAGCTCAGTTGTTTAAGCACCTGCTCTGTCAAGCACAGGGGAGCCAGGTTTGATCCCAACCCCACATGCCTTAGCAGACCTGCCAAAAAAAAAAAAAAAAAAAAACCTTCTCAAGAGTACAAGCCCAAAGGAACAAAGCAGTACTGCTGTCAACCTTCTTATTTAGACTGTTTTCTGAGTGATCCTTTGTCCCATCCACCCCCTTAGCACCAGCACAATATCAACTGTTCTTCACAATTAAACAAATGGTCAAATTTGTAAGAGGCATATGTTTTATACACTTTGCATTTGTAAATGAGGATTTCAAAGCTAATTTCCCAAAGTTTCAAGAGTCTATGAGTTTTATTTTCATAACAATATAGCAAAAATAGTAAGCAACAGACTTGTACTGCTAATAATACTTAAAAATGTAAATGTGTCAATGCTTTGCTTTTCTCATTAAATCACATTTGTTTCACAATATGTTTTGCTATAACAATTTTGAAAGAGAATATTTTTGAGGCTAGACTGCTGGGAAATTTAAATAGCATACTTGTAAGACAGCATCTTAAAACGGGTAGAAAATATCAAACATTATACCAATTATTTTGTCTACGAACACAGAAACTTCCTCCCCTGTACTCCCAGGCCAATCCTAATACTGTGGAGCCCAGCAAAGTACAAGGCATAAGAGTACATGTTCTGATCTGTAAGACCCTGTACAGGCTTCGTTTAGGAATGGTAATTGTTAATATTTTCACAGCTAGCTGGCTATAAAAGGAAAAATTATGCAAACTTGATATGTGTATACATATATTTAAAATAAGCACAAAGAAACTTACTCTTCTTCATGTTTCGCAAAATTCTCAAACTCTACAAAAGTGAACGAAAGGAAAAATTAGCTTTTCTCTAAAATTCAAATCAAATAGATATGTCAAAAGATTTATAGCTATAAAACATAAAATTATTTTTTTCATCTTTCCTTTTTAATTCAATATGAAATCTCCACTTGGTTTTAATCTTGCTATTTTCCCCACCTGTATCAGTATCACACTGCATATTTAAAATAATGCTATCAGAGTACGAGACATCAAAGTGAAATTCCTACTGCTTTCTCTTATTAGTAACATTCCAGTACCTGCAATGGCTTAGGAATGAAGCTGTGGTAGTCATTCCCATTCCAGGACACACAACAGCTTCTGAACATAGCAGTGGTACATAGTCACTTCCATTCCAGCCAGGAATTCTTGCCAATCATAATGTGTAATCAACTTTCTGTTTGGCCCACATCCATATGGTCAGCCATGCCGTCTTTTTCTCACCTTTTACCAAACCATGTCCTCAACTTCATTATGGTGGTGTCTCTACCTTACCTTTTCCTGTAACCTACTCAGGATTTCTTCTTTCCTTCACATTTCCTCAGCAAGTTTTGTTTTGTTTTGGTTTTGTACGAACAAACAAAATTAGTACCTTGCACTTGCCAGGCAGGCACTGTGCCAATAAGCTATATCCCCGGCCTAACAGGTATGTTTTTAGTCTGTCATGGCTACTATGGTCTCCTCAATAATTTTCAAGGGCTGGGGAGATGGCTCATAGAATGAGTGCTTGCCTAGCAAGCGCAAGATACTGAGTTCAATCCCCAATATCACCAAATAAATAAATAAATAAATAAATAGATGGGGGTGCGGCCAAATAGCTCAGCAGATTAAAGTGCCTGCAAGCAGGCACAGGGGTAGGGGGTTCGATCCCCTTGGCCTGCTGTGCTGGCCCCACCCCTGGGGATAGCTGAGATTACTATTGAGACTGGGCATGGTGGCGCATGACTATACTCCCAGCTCTTGGGAGACTGTAAATAGGCACATCACTATGAGTCTGATCTAGCAGTGAGAACTGAACACCCTACTGATCCTTCAATAATAATAATAATAATTGTTATTATTATTTTCATATGGGTCTAATATAAGTGCTGTCTTCCAACAGGTCATATATTTTCAAGAGCAGGTAGATGTCTTTTATTTCGTACCTACTTTCCTGACATCTAACAGAAATATGGTATTCTATAAAATATTTAAGAAATTCTTCCCTGAAAAATTTTTAGATTTTTAGAAAATTATTTATAGCCGGGCGTGGTGGCTCACACCTGTAATCCCAGCACTTGGGAGGCTGAGGCAGGAGGAGGATCGGTGCAAGTTCAAGACCAGCCTGGGCTACAAAAGTGAGCTCAAGGCCAGCCTGAACTGCATAGCAAGACCC
>PVJA010036264.1:0-21209 GCA_004027025.1 Myocastor coypus | reverse complement strand
GATAAATGAAGTATAGTGTGTCTAAGGAGAGTCACCCAGAGAAAAACATTCTCTCAGGCTTTCACAGAAAGCAAACTGGTCAAGCAATGGCCATGACTTGTCCTGAAGGCTGACACTGACAACAGTTCTACAAAGCACTGTACATGGTTCCAAAGTGAATCCTGAGGGGATTTGACCTTGGAAGATAAAAAAGATGAATGTTTTGCTATACAGGTCTTGCTTTAACTTGCCCTTGATCACCCAGGGGAAAAGCTTAATTACGAGGCATGAAACAGAGCTAGATTGGTGTGATGAGCTGTAGGAGGCTTGGATCAATAGCCTCCAACATTGCCAGTTTCACTGGTGGCCCACTGCAATTGTGGAACATTGGACTGTGTATGCATCTGCTTCCTCTTAGTTCAAAGAGAAGAATTTTTTTTCTTTCCTTACCAATATCAATTGGAAGGTGTGTCATGCCCACACCCTCTGCTCTGTATAACTATTGTGAAGACAATATGCAGTGTGTCAACTGTTAAAAAGAAATTAAAAAATAAAAATAAATTAAAATAAAAAGTTAATATTTATAGAAAGTGTTAATGTTTAATTGTTTTGCTCAATCTTATATACCTATATATATTAATCTAAACTGATCTGATGAAGAAAATATGTAATATAACCATTGTTAAGGTTTTCTGGTTTTGAAATTCTGTACTATATGTACTCTTACTTGTAACTTTTTTTTATCGTTGTTTCTGCTATTTTCAGTCTTTTTTCCTTTTAAGAACTTTATTTTATTTTTATTTTATTTTTTCTTGTTTCAGAACTTTTGTTTGTTTATTTATTTATTTTTATGGCTGGCTCAGCCTGCCCTGAGGGCAGGGCTGGTGCAGCATGTTGTGCCGGGGATGGAACCACAGTTCCTGCAGCTGCCCAAGCTTTCCTAAGCAGGCACTTTAGACCACTGAGCAATCCTGCCCGGCCCCTATTTTCAGTCTTTAAAATAAAAAAATAAAAAAGTGTATAATTATATGTTCTCTGTATAGCTGAATATAGTTTAAAATAATAAAAAAGGCTCAACTTACACTCAAATTGTGTGCATTATTTTCTTAATATCTTCATCATGTATGAACTTTATCAATATTATCTGTTAGTATTGGTACTAACTTCATTGATATTTTTGTGCATTAATCATTGGTAACCAAACAGAAAGGGGGGAATCCCATTTCATTATATTCTGTTTGGAGTCTTTTTTTTTTTTTTTCTCTTTTTGAGACAGTGTCTCACTATGTAGTTCAGGCTGGCCTTGAACTCACACTGATCCTCCTGCCTCAGCCTCCCAAGTGCTGGGATTACAGGAAGCCACTGTGCCTGGCTAAAATTAGTTTTTTTTATTTTTTATTTTTTTAAGTAAACTCAGCCATACATAGTCTCAGTGCACCTGGTGGTGGGGCTCACACAGCAGGCCCAGGGATAGAACCATGGGCCCCTGTGCCTGCTTGCAGGTGTATTAGTCCACTAAGCTATCTGGCTGGCCTCTCATTATATTTTGTTTGATCAAATCTAAAGTATTTTAGCTGGGCGTGGTGGTGCACGCCTGTAATCCCAGCACTCGGGAGGCTGAGGCAGGAGGATCGGTGAGAGTTTGAGACCAGCCTGGGCTACAAAACTGAGCTCAAGGCTAGCCTGAACTGTACAGCGAGACCCTGTCTCAAAAAGACAAAAAAAAAAAAAAAAGTATTTTAATTATAAGTTTTATTTATTGTAAGTTTTATTTATTTAATTATAACTCTAGTTTTTTGGCTGAAAATTTCTTGGAAAATTCATGTTAGCTTTTCACTTTACTTTTCTGCTAAAGTAGAATGACAGGGCAGAATTTTTTCTTAATTATCACCCCTTATAACATAATTGGAAATTTAGACAATTATAGTAGGTGTAAGAGAATATTTTGAAAAGAGAGAAAACATAAAATCATCAAATGAGATAACTAGTTTACATAATGTTTATCTTTATCATGATATGCTAATAGTTTCCCTGTATAGTCTATGGGCTACCATAACCCCAATTCATTATAAATGTAACTGGGATAAAAAAGATCATGTAATTTTTTTTAATGGTCACTAACCATTATCTGAAATTTGGGAACTAGTTCCTATAGGTTACTTGAAAGACATTTATTAAGTTTTCTGTTGAGAGCACTCTAGCAATCCTATATATTTCCTGATGTTGTCTATCAAAAAATAAATTTGAAACTCTTTGGCCAGATATTCCTAAATAGCTTGAATCAATGGTTTGTAAACTTAAGCGTGCATCAAAGTTACTGAGAGGACTTGTTATATCCTAGATTTCTGGGTTCCTCAGAGACTCTAGCTCTGAAGTAGAACCTGTGCTTCTGTGTTTTTACAAATTTTAAGTGATGCTGATACTTAAAAGATGGATCCCATACACTGAGATCTGCATGTATAATTTCTTATCTTAAACAAGAAATTCTGCTATAAGTAGATCCAGAGTTGGGTAAGTAAGCACCTCAAATACGCATAATTTATCAGCTTTTTGTTTTTCCCGCTCCTGTCATGTTCATAGCTTCTGCAATATAAAGTAATTCATGGAGAAATAGCACTGTTCAGCGAATAGAGAAGGGCAATATTTTCTCTCGTACCTTTTAAAAACCAATCTTCTAGATGTCCTCGAAGATTGCTTACTGGCCACAAAAGTGTTCTATGCCCAGCCCTAATCAAACACTAGTAAGGTGGGTGGGATTATCTTGCTATATTTGGATTAAATATGATTAACCTTTGAGGAGGAGATGGGGTCACCTTTCCAGGCATGTTGCCAAATGCAGGAGGATCAATACAGAGATGCAGTCTTGATTCAGCCAAATGGGGAGAGCTGCAAAAAGGAGTTGGGGCTCTCAGCTCGTAGCACTATCACTAGTAAATACTCACAGGCTGTCACAGTTTAACTTGATAACAACAAATGTGTCACTAATGAAGGCTCACCCCTCAATGAAATCTGTTTAATACTCAGTGAAGAGTCCAGTTAATATATGATGGTATAATGTAAGTAGTCTACACTCAGAAGACTACTTACAACTGGCTACGTATAGCTTGCTCTAAATAGCTAGGTTTGTTTTGCTCAGGTGGAAATGAATTATACTGGAAATTGTTTATTTACTTATTTTCATGTATTTGGTACAGAGTCTTACTATGCAGTTCAAATTCATAGTGTTGCTTCTGTTTTCAACCTCCCGTTACATTAGAAGGAAGCTTGTTTTTATTTGAAATGATATTTGAGGATGAATAAATAGGATCGCAAAACTGGCTAGTATAGCTTTGGTTAAGAGGTGTTGATACAGAAGTTGGGGTAAAATTGATTTTACTGGAATACAACACTGGGATTCCACGTGGTTCCGTGTCCAGTCTCTGTACAGAGCATATTTTAACATAGCATAAAACTTAGCTTATTAGGAATAAAACTTTGTCATTTTAATTCTCTTGCCAAAGAGAAATTGAGACAGGTGCTACACGTCCAGCCACCTGTGTAATAATAAAGCTTCTAGGAGGGACTGAGAGAGGATGGGGTAGCAAAGACTTGTTATTCATAAAGACTTTCTGTCCCAGAGTCTTCCTCTAATTCTTTTTATCCTTGTCCTTCTTTGTTTCATTCTTATACCATACAAACTGGTGATTTGGATATTAAGGGTAGAGGAAAATCATAATAGTACTTCAAAGGGGAAAATTGCAAATGAATTCAATATATTTCTTACAAAGCGTTCATGAATTTTTCTTTAAAATGTGAGAATTCACTTATTTTCCTATGTCAGGTGATAAAGAGTTCATGGACATGAGTAAATTCTTGGGCTTCATAGATGGTATGTTAACAGTAGCCTACTCCCAAACTATAATAAGATAAAAAGAAAATGATATGTTTTGCATATTTAGCACTTTTATTCTTAATATAATCTATTTAATTATGATTTCTATAAATTTATTTTTAATTGACTCAAAAATTTATTAAAGATTTTTGAGCTGGTATGAGCCAGCTCTAGCAGACCACTAGCTAAATTATAGTGCATGGGATTGTACAAGGCCAGTGGCATTCTTCACTCTGCAGGGTCTTCACTTCATTCAAATTCCTGCTGTACAAGGGAAAGGTACAGGGAGTTCAAATCGTATCACAGCCCTGTTCTTACCTGGAACCCAGTTTCAAGGGCTGATTTATCTAGATGCCATGCTGACCCTGAATTTCAAGATTCTGAATATTCTAAGTAAAAATCCACTATAATTCACATCACGAAATAATAGATACAATATCAAATGTGACATTTTACCCCCACTTTTGTATCAACACCTCTTATCCAAAGCTATACCAGCCAGTTTTGTGATCCTATTTATTTATCCTCAAATATCATTTCAATTAAAAGCAAGCTTCCTTCTAATGTAACAGTAAGAACAGAGATAAAAACAAGACAATGCCATTGTTTGTACAAGAGACTATGAAATAGATATACAACAATACTCTTCCTTTCTGAACTTAAATACTTTTTAAAAGAATAACATGAACTTGTTATTGGAAACCATCTTTTATTGACTTAAGATTTTATTTATTAAATACTTCAATTATATAATTCTATATATAAAAGAATCAGGAGTTCAGAAGAGATTTTGAGGTTTGAGGTTTGTCTTATTAATTGGGCTCTGTAGGACCATGCAGGTGAGTTGTTGTACTTGGCCAGGGTTGTAGCAAAGGTGTCAGCTACATGTTCTACATCATCACCAATTTGTTTGTTGATAGTGTAGGGCTAGGGGGTTTCCAAGTCATGCAGCTCCAAGGATTGCCCCAAGAAGAGCTGTGCCTACCAGGATACCCACATGCGCAGCCCATTTTATCCTGTAGGGTGTGGGTATATTCTTAAGGAAGAAGACATCTTGAAACTGTGAGTCCGTACATATGTTGAAATTAGGGATCACCATCACTGGAGTGCACTGGAGGTTTAAAGAAAGGAAAGGAAAGACTGAGATGCCACACAAAAACCGCTTTGTGCCCATCTTGTGTGGTTTGCCTGGAGGTGTTGAATGAAGTGAGTTTGGTGTAAGGGAGGCCAGTGGAGTTTCTAAAGGTTTTTTGGGAAGGGGAGCAGTTGGGTGTCTTGTTGGGTATGCTGGGGGCTGGAATAGCTGTGAGGTCAGGCTTTAGAATGGACATGCACAGCCAACACTTGGTGAGGTTGGTGGTCTGGGTAGAAGCAAGAACGAAGTCTATGATCTGAAGGTGTCATTTTACCATGACCATGTTGAAGGGAGAAGTAAGGGGGTGGTGAATGATGGGCTTGAGTCCCCTCTGATGTTTGGGAGCTATTGGGTGTTGGGGAATGCAGGGAAAGACAGTGAGTTCTCTGGGACACTTTAATATAATAATAGCATGTGTGGTACAAGTGGGTTGGAAGTGTCTCAGAGTATGTGGTCAATGAGAGAAGAGGAAGGGAGAAGCTGGCTGTGCATTGAGGTTCGGTTTATAGGAAGAGCACTGTGGGGAGAGAGGGGAGAGAGGTGAGAGAGACATGAAGCTTATTTATTTATTTATTTATTTATTTATTGTCTTTTTGAGACAGGGTCTCACTACACAGTTCAGGCTGGTCTTGAGTTCACTTTTATAGCCCAAGCTGGTCTCAAACATGCACTGATCCTCCTTCCTTAGCCTCCCAAGTGCTGGGATTACAGAAGTGTGCCACCACCCCTGGCTTTTGATTGAGATCTTGCTCCATGAGTGGTATGCAGCAGCTGGGTTGACAAGGAAATTATAAATGAAGAACAGTGTCTAGAGTGAGCAGGAAGTGGGCCTGTTTGAAAGCATCATGTAGGTTGGCCATCAACACCCACTGTGGATAGTGTAGCTCTAATGTAGTGACCTTAGAAGTTGGGAAGAATACTATATGTGTTGTTTATGTCAGCAAGGAAAGTGTTTTTTGTTTGTTTGTTTTTACATGAGATGTCCAGTGAGACTTGAGACTCTGGCCATGATATTTTGATGTGGGCCATGGGCCCCCAAGCTCTATTGTTCCTCTTTGGTGGCAAGACAGAACAGGTCAAATATTGATGGATCTGGCTATAACAATTTTTTATGTGAAAGCAGGGAATTGGATGGCTTTCCTGCTCTCTGGTGGCCAGGGCCATTGCATTTCTAGTGACCCTTGAGCTTATAAATGGAACCAGGTCTCAGTGGTACCTGAAGTTTGGGGAAGGCCTATGCCCAATGTCCATCTTTGCTGAACCTGAAACCATCTCGGAAGGGCTCATGTGGCAGCATTGCATAGGATCTTGTGAAAGCCCTACTTTGATGGAAGTCTCAAGTGTCACAACCAAAAGTTGGTACAAATGTATAGTTAATTTTGGCCTCTATTAGTGAAGACATGGAAATTCAGGTTAAGTTTTCCACGGGAATTTGAGGGTCAAGATCTGTCTTTTCAGCTTGGCATGAATGTCAGGAGTAGATTGGGATATAAAATAGGAACTAATAACAATTGTTCTTTCAGGAGAATCTGGATCTACATTAGTATTAGTACTACATTAAAGCAACAGTATCCACAGTGGGTGTTGACGGCCAACCTACATGATGCCTTCAGAGAGGCCCACTTCCTGCTGACTCCGGACACTGTTCCTCATTTATAATTTCCTTGTCAACCCAACTGCTCCATACCACTCACGGAGTGAGATCTCAATCAAAAGTTTGGAATGATATACTTGTTTATTAGAACTTTATCAAGCACCTTAAAATACAAAATATGCCCAAAGAACTATTATTTCTTGTCAATCATGGACATTTGAGCAGTTAAATGCCTGTATAATGTTTATGCACAATAGTTATATTTTTACAGAGAACATTTGACATCAATAGTCATACATAGCAGTGTTGCATAACAGTCATAACAGATGATGAAATTCCCATTTTGTTTAGGCATCTCCAGATGCAATGAATATATATCACATAAATGTTTGTTAGAAAATTATCATTTGAATGATGCCCTCATGTTGGCTTGACATGAACTTCTTATTATAAATACCTGGAACATAAGAGAAAGGCATGAACCTTATTTTAATTTTTTCAAAAAACTTTTTGTCATTTAGACCAGCTAGTAACTCAAAAGTCTGTATTTTAAAGCTCAAATAAAAAGAGGAACAGGTATCTATGGAATGACATACAAACACAAAAACCAACGTATCTTTACAAAATAAGAGTGCACTCAATTATATTTCTGGCCAGGTTACATTATGATGACCTTTTTAGTCTGTAATTATATCAGAGTAGTCAGAGCTTTTGTAGGTCAATTAGCAGAGATCTCTTATAAGAACAATTTGAGAAACATAAAACCTCTTATTTATAGTTATCGAGTTTGAGTAGGAGCACACAAACTGAGCAGAGTGTGAGGAATAGGCACATTACAACAGAGGAGCACTAAGAACTCAGAAGTCCTGGTGCTATAGGCTGGTAAGAAGTGCAACCCATGGGAGGGGCAGGAAGTGGCGGAGGAGCAGGGGGAAGGAGGGAGGGGCGAAGGAGGCAAGCAGGAGAGTAAGAGCGATTAGGGCCTGTATTCTGCGGGCTGTTGTCCTGGAACACCCCATCGCAGAGGGATCAAGCACATCCAGCCAGAGAATAATGTGTTATTAACTGTTTTTGGATTGTACCTTTTCCCTAACTGAGAAACTTCAAGGAAAAAAGACTACTTATAAGCTGAGGGCGATGCAGAATGTGAGGAATGTAAGACCAGCTGGCAAAGGCAGATGAGAGAAAGGTGAGGGAAAGGGAGTGAAGAGAGAGCAAGATATCTCCTCAGCCATGCACACTGGGCAGGTCAGAGGCGAAGTACAATCTGTCTCAGGAGGGGCTGCTGTGGCAGCGCAGATGACGTTGGCTCTGGTGGCTGGCAGCTGCAGTGGGGACGGTGGTCCTGGTGGCAGCCCTCTGGGCAGGGTTGGGAATCTACGAATGAAGGGTTAATGGGGAAGGGTCAGATAGAGGTCTGGTGGAGGTCTTTGTTAGTGGCATCTGTTGGGGACTGCGTGACAGGCAGAGCTCAGGATGATTACAGAGAGGAAAGAGGACATAGGAGACCTTGGAGCATTTCCCATTGCAGCAATAAAAAGTATCTAGAACAACGAGGGTGTCATAATCAATAGTTCCTCTGGGGGGGGGCAGACAGAGAAAAATGAGGCATTTGTGTTTGAGCTTGGCTAGTCTGAGGGGTCCCCTGAGGACCAATTGAGACAGGAGAGTACAGAGGTGTGGGCAGACGTGGCAGACAGGTGTTACCCATAGTGGCAAGAGTGGCCGAGATAGACAGGAGTGTAAAGACAAATATCAACGGAGGTGAATCCTAAAAAGGATAAGAAACTAAAGCCCTCCAAGCAGGCCTCTCAGGTCAGAGGTTGTACCGAGGGGAGAAGCAGCTTGGCAGGTCGGCGTGATCTTTCAGAGGAAGGCATGCGGCTGAGACGTATGAAGTTGGGAGCGAGCTGTCTGGGAAATGACATTTAACTTCATGATACATAGAGAAGGAAAGAGAAAATAGAAGTACAGAAAATCTCATCTGGGCTAAAACTGGGGAGGGAGCTGTGAAACGCAGAGAGTCCCGAGGGAGAAATGGCCCTCTTCATCTCCCCTGCCTCCCTCCCACGAAAATGGGAGAGATTTGTATTTTAAGATAAGTTGAATGAGTGATGAAGGGATACTCGCAGTTTTAGGTTTGGGAATTTAGGTCAGTAAGGGAGACCTGAGGCCCACAGTCCACTCAGAAGGGCTGGTAGAAGACCAGGGGAGAACCCTGGGTGGGAGGGACTGTCAGAGACCTCAGTCTCCCTCACCAGTTTCTGTGCCAAATGTTAGGTGTGAACCCACGCCGTCGACCGGATCAGGCATTCTGATGCACGAAGCAGATTTATTGGAGCTAGCAACAAATAAGCTAGCTGTCTAGTGGACTGAGGTAGCAGCAAATAAGGCAAAATATAGGGCTTTTAAGGGATTCTGTGGGGAGGGTGATCGCAGGCTAGAGCAGGGGAGGTAAGGCTAATCTTGGCAGGGCCACTGGATCTGCTGGGGGGAATTTTGATAATCTAGGAAGGGGAGGTTCTGTGGTTTCTTGCCCAGCCAAAGAAGGACAGAGTTGTTTTGTGGTTTTGGTCCCAGCTTGGGGCAAAAAAGGAAGTGAACCTGAAGCAAGGTTGAGGGTCCAAACCCATCAGGTTCTAAGTATGTCTGTTTCTATACCCTGTGAGGAAAAGAGTGGGTTATAAAATTACAGTAGTATCCATTCCCATTTCACCATTCTGTGTAGCAATTACATAATTTAGAAGCTATGTATTTACTTCCCCTAAACATGTTGACCGTGTCTTGAACCTGGAATTTGGCTATATTTTAAACTAAGTCCTCTATCTGTATAAATATCTCAATATTAGATGATGCTGGCCTATTTCATACTTGGCAGGCACACTGAGAGAAAGATCAAAACAAATGAAGATAGATGCACGAATGTGACTTATGCTGTCACAATCCAAGGGACACCTAGTTTGTCAGAAGCTGGACGTAGCAAAAACAAACTCTGCTTTAGGGCATTTATTGGGAGCATGGACCTGCTGTGTTTGAGTCTCAGATTGCTTCTAGGTTAAGAGGACAAAACTTGCTGTTGTAAACCGTCCAGCTTGAGGTAATTTGGTAATTTGGTTCCACGAAATGAGCACGAAGCTGAAGTACAAAAGATTTTTAAAAAATTATCTGGATTATTAGGAACCACAGAACTTTGCCCTTTTGGCTATGGTTCTTAAGAGGAAAACAATCAATAGAAATCATCTTATAATGATTGAAGGGGCTATTTTTTAGCCAAGTTCACAGAATCAAAGGTAGGAGAGTCCACAGTAGCCATCTGAACGCTGGGGAACTGGAGAGCGCAGGAGCTGTTTATCCTAGAAGAATGGAAGCCATGGAACAAGGAAGACTGGGGCAGTAGCATCTGTTAAAGTTAAAGGCCTGGAAGCTGTCTGGCTGGTCTGCGTTGGAAGGCTTAAAAACTGGAGACTTGGCAACTTATAACTAAAGAAAAGATTTACTCAAGAAGACTTGTAAACTTGTAATTCTTTTTTTTTTTTTTTTTTTTTCAGGACAGGGGTTCGAACTCATGACCTTGCACTTGCCAGGCAGGCACTTGTGCCACAGAGCTATCTCCCCAGCCTCGTTGTAATTCTTTAAAATAGGAAACATTTCCTTTTTTCCTTTTTTATTCCATCTAGGTGATAAGCCTATTGGTTGGCATTTCCTGCATCTAAGTGTATCTTCTTCGCTCTGTTTGTCAGCCTGCATGTTAGTGACCCACTCACACACAGAGCCTGTGCTTTCCTTATCTGGTAGACATTTCTTAATCCATTCAAATAGGCCTGTCAGGATTAATAGCTCTACCTGCTGTGGAAGACTAGGTAAGTGTGCAACAAGAAGGGGGTCAGTTTCAGCTGGAGAAGGAGATAGTGGAAAGGCAGAGATTGAAAACTGATGCCTCTCCATCTCCATCTGTAGTGATGCCAAGAGTGAACAGTCAGCAGGCAGGGAAGGCTACATATAGGCACTGCTGCCAGCCTCGCTTATGGCGGTCCACTGAGGTGCAAGTGTGTGGTGAGGAGATCTGAATACCAAGAGCTGGAGGCGATAGAATGTAGGGGTCTCAGAGAACTTGTGAACCAGTGTCCATGGCTGGACGAGGTTATAAGGTGTGCTGACAAATATACTGAATATTTAAATATAGACAGTTTATTATAATAAAAGATATGTTGTCATTAATTCTCATCAAAATATTTCTGGTTTATGATATATTTGCACCATTATTCTTGACACTTTAGGAACAGCTGTGGAAATCTTTGTGAGTGTCCTGAATTGTGGTGTTGTGAGTGCTTGGATGGCCTGAATTAGTTCAATAATTTACTTTCTCTGGTCATTTTGACTTAGGAGAAGAGCCAAAAGTTGCATGAGACCAGACCTGGTGATCAAGGTGAATAAGGGCACACTGCCTGGCTTTCTACTGTATGATATTTGGCAGCAGTATTCTCTGTATTATTATTATTATTATTATTATTATTATTATTATTAATTTGGAACTGGGGATTAAACTAAGGCTCTTGCACTTGCTAGGCAGGTGCTTATTCCACTGGGCTATCTCCCCAGCCCCTATTCTCTGTATCTTTGATCACACTTCATAAGAGAATCACAACAGAGAATCTCTAGGACTGTTCCAAAGCCAATGGGATGGTGTGCTCAAAGTGAGGAGGCATTTTGGAGATTAATAACATGTATCAGGGCTGGGGAGATAGCTCAATAGTGTAAGTGCTTGCTTAGTAAGTGCAAGGTCTTGAGTTCAAACCCCAGTACCGACAAAAAATATAAATAAATAAATATTTGTTGGGGCCCGGCAGGATGGCTCAGTGGTCTAAAGCGCCTGCTTAGGAAAGCTTAGGCAGCTGCAGGGACTGCAGTTTGATCCCCGGCACCACATGCTGCGCTAGCCCTGCCCTCAGGGCAGGCTGAGCCAGCCATAAAAACAAATAAACAAATAAACAAAAGTTCTGAAACAAGCAAAAATATAACATGTATCGTTTACTGTGATACATTTGTAAAAATATAAACACACACCATGTTTTGATTAGGCTTTGTAGAATATGCGTTGCAGCGTATGACAATAAAAATAATGCAGGAAGTTAAAGGAGTAGGGAGAGAAATAGAGACAATTTATCCAAACCAGAAATAACTAAGCTCACTAGAGTCTATATATTGAAGCATGTAAAGACACATTTAGCACATATATTTTATTTCATGGTTAGTAGAACTAATCATATTGCTCTATTTTTCATGTTAGTATCAGAATACATTATTTATTGTTCCAATTTCTTCTGTTCATTGTAGTCCTCGTGGACAGAAGCTGTGCATCAGTACAGGTATTTTCTAAGACAAAATGCCAAAAACACCCTGACAGTATTGGTATACTGCTTTGGGTGGTCTATAGAAGACAGCAGATAAATTTTGGATGACAGAAGGCTGGAAATTTCAAATTATGATGGAGCTGGGCAATTCAGCATAATACCCGAAGTTGGCATGCTCCCAGCAAGCCCAGATGGTGGGGATGAGGCAATAGCAGCTCTGTTTTCTTAGTTTTGCATAACTGAGACAAGGAAAAAGTCAACAATGCATTTGTTTTTACCAAAATACAATCCCAGTCAAAATGGGTTTCATTAATTAAATTTCTGATTAATGGTACTCAGGGTGCTGTAGGTTTCTAAATGAGGAAGTTATTGGCTAAAGATGTTACCCATATCACTCAGAGTTTAGGGATTCAGAGCTTGATAAATATTGATGGGACTTCAGGTACTAAGGGCTGAATATTATTCAATTCTGTTGTGTGCATATGTAGGGATTCAGGCAGGAGAGGCCACTCTGGCTTGGATGAACCACCCTGTAAGTGAGTCCCAGGGGCTGGATCAGAACCTGTCTTGGTGAGTTCCGGTCTGCAGCCTCTTTACCCAGACATACTCTTCAACTGTTTCTGTCTTTCTACTCGCGGCCTTGTTCTTGGTTATTTTTTTACTTTTTTATTTTTATTTTTTATGGTCATCCTGGGAACCTTATTTCTATTTAAAATATAATAAAAAATAAAAATGATACAAAATTTCAAGACAAGATGATAGGAAATTAACAATGGTTATCATGTTGTGTATTGTTATCTTCAAAGTCACTGCACAGATTACCAGGTATAGGCATGTAAGACGGGTCAAAGAATAATGCACTAATAGAAATTAGCAGTACAATTATCTTAGCTGTCTTCTGGGTATGTCCCTTCCTCCTTTTTCCTTTCTCCCGTCTGAGTTGTTCTCTGCTTTTGAAGGAAGGGTCAGGTAATCCATTCCTCAGTTTTCCGATATTCACAGACTTTGTCTTTAGTGTGAATTCAAAGTTAATATTTTTTTAACCAGATGTACTATAATTTTTAGCAAAAAGAAAAAGAAAAATAAGGAAAACGATCACATGCTTAGACTTTAAAAGCCCAAAGATTCCTTTTCTAGATGAGTACTGTAATGGTTAATAGGTAGAATCTTTGACATTTTGTGGCATAGAACACAAAATGCAATGGGAACACAAGATTTTGGAGTCAAGAAGATAAGGCCTCAGTCTTGGATCAATTTTCTTGGAAAAACTTTTATAGCAGGATATTATGTAAGTTAATGTTTCATAAGTTTAAGAAGATGGAATGACCAAGGAGAGGAATAAAGAATATTGTAGAAAAAAAATGCATTTATGACTATCCCATTTTTGTCCTCTTTTTCCTGGGACTTCTGGGGCAGTTGAGATAAACAGCAAACAACTGAAGTGTCACAAAAACACCTGTCTACGGACCTATACCACAATGTCACTCAGGATCTTGGGAGCTTTGGGATGGCCCTGCTGCTGTGCAAGTTCTGTATACTCATCCAGTGTGGGAAGCAATAGGATGTTTTTCAGTGTGACAGTGGTTATCATCCAATGGCCTGTGGGATCCTCCCGCTTCCTTCTGTGTCACAATTCAGTGCCCCTCTTGAGTGAGACCCAGAGGTGCTTCTATCTCTTTGCGTTTTCTCTTAGTCATAGGTTGCAGAGTTAGAAAACAAATTATGTTGCTGGGCAGAGCAATTCTTGGTGAAGATTCAGTTGAGTGGGAAAAATACAACTCGAAAAGAGGTGATTGTGGGAGCCTACCTTTTACCAACAGTAGAACTTCGTGTTTTCTTCCAAACATGCTCCACTGTGAAAAGTAATGCGCGTGAGGAGGGTAGCCTAAAATTGCTAATGGCCTCTGCTCTACACTCTCATTCTCACTATACAGAGCTCCAAGGTGGGCCACTAAGAGCTACGCAGTAAGAGCCACATGGCAACCATGGTGTTTCTAGTTGCTATTGTCATGTCACCTTATGTCCCTCGCATGACTGTCGTCACTGTCATCACCGTCACATCATCATCTAATTTACCTAGTCAGAACCTTCAACCTAACGTTCGCCTTTCTAGACTGTGTTTCTGGTTCTCAGCTCAAGGGTCCACTTTCTTGTTCAGCATTACCTAGGAGTTTCAATCTCTGGTCCTGAATTCTTCCAATTAACTAACAATGTTTTATGGTACCTGTTTACATCTAGACATGACCCAAATATATTGGAGATTTCTTGTGCTTAGGACTTGAAATTTATTCACAATAATTCATAAATATTTCTTACTACTACTAATTATTATTATAAGCTTATTATTATTATAAAACTGTTTTGATATTTTTCTAAAATATTTATTTCTGGTCATCAGCAGAAAATGTATCAGCAATAACCACTGCAGAAAAACACATCATTTAAAGCTTTTCTATTAGAGGTAAATGACTTAATGTCAACTGGTTTAAAATATTCTCCTTTGAATAAACTGTTTCTTTCCATTTGAGTCTCCATTTAGTAAACTCAGCATTGTTTTAGTAAGCTCTGGCTTTCACATGTTTTCTCTCCTCTCAGTGCACAGAAGCGATTGTGCTCAATTTCCCGCTGTTGCTTGTGGTTTCGGTTCCTGCACTGACATTGCTGATGGCTTTTGTTTGAAGCAAAACATATTTCAGCTGGGGTGTTTGGGTACTGGTGTCTATTTCTGCTACTGCTACATCTTCAGGTTATGTTTGAGGCTGAATGAACTTATGCCCAAAGTTCAGTGGTTGGCACAGTGGGGGAACTCCAGCCTCTCTCTCTCTATTTTCTGTTTCCTTACTTTGGTTTTCTCAGGTGCTATCAATTCTTGGGGCCCAGGGGCTTCCTTTGCTTCTGGTGTTGAGCTGCTCCAGTTCTCAGCCTACACTTCTGTAGCCCGCATACAGTGGAATGGGTATTTCTGAATCTTCTCCTCACTGTGAGCAAGCTGAAGAGGAAGAAGGGAGTGGTATTTCTGGGTTCTTCATCTGGACACTTCCCTCCACAATACCACCCTGTTTCTGCAGCAATTCGGATATGAGGAGAGGAAGCAGAACACAGCTGAGATGCTTCTGGACAGTTTCCCAGCTTTGCAGCTTGTTCATTGCTACTGTTGCTGTTGGGCTTCTGTCATCTTAAATTTTCTATCCATTACCCCTCTAGGCACATACTCAGGGTAAGAGGTCATTGAGTTTCAGGGAATAAGCAACTTACTTCTCTTTTACCCTTTGAATTTGTTCCTGGGCTGGGTTGCTTCTTCTATCTAGAGGCTGGAAGAATTTCCACTGGTCCTTTCTCTGCATCAGAGGCTGTGCTTCGCTCCATCAAATTCTCTGGCAATACTGTTGTATGCTCATACTTCCCAGCTTTGCTCTTGATGTGTAAAGATAAGGCATTGCAATTTAGCAAAGCATTTTGTCCCTACACAAATTCTGTTTTCAAGACTGTTATGATATAGTCTCAAGAAAAAAAAATTTGATGTTTAAAGCTTAATAATGATTTCTTTATTCTAGGTAGCACCAGACTTCTCTCAGAAATAAAAGAGGAGGCAAAAAACCAGAAGCCAGAGGCAACTGGTTTATGGGATTTATAGGATTGGGAAAAATCATTGTTTTAAACAACTCTAAATACAATCTTCTTTATAAGAGCAAGGATCATGTTTCATTTCTGAATTCCTAGTCCTACCTTAGCATCTGCTATGCAGTAGGCATTCAATGAACGTGGCTTGGGTGAAAGGAGAAGTTTGTTAGTGTGTTTTTATTTCAGACTACACTTTGTAGTAGATGTTTCAGTAACCTAGTGTATGTCAAATTGGCCAGAGGATGTCTGTGAAGGAGCGAAGCAAGTCAATTTCGGAGTTGGCCGATGTGTCACCCCACATTTACTCAGCCTTACCTAATTCCCAAGCCTCTGTCACTGTCACCTCATTCCACTTCAACGGGTGGAATCTGCATCACCTGAGAGCTACTTAAAAATTCAAATTTCAGGTCTCATTCTGAAGTAGGAAAGAGGAAATAAAGATGTTAAAAAATGACCAATAAGTCTTAATTTAAAAATCATACTTTTAAGAATACTGCAACATCAGGACGCAACTAAACTTACATAAGGTTGTTCATATCTACACTTTTTAGGCTTGTTTATACTTCTTTATGTCCAGGCCCATGGCAACCAAAATCCCTTAAAGATACAATAGGCTCATAAATGAGTTTAGTTGGTAAAGTTCAGAAAACTGACCTCAAGACGAGCAGATTCAGAAATTTCAAATAGTGAAACATCTTATATTACCACTGAATAATTTTAAAAGGAACACAATAGACTAGTTCCTGCCTTTCCCTTATAAAATGGTCTATCCTTCACCTATGAAATGTCACATTGTCTTTTTACCTGTGAATTGGCCATGATCTTTTTTGGCAAACCAAGCCAAAACTTTCTATGAATCCACAAATTTTCGCACACCAAAAACACATAAATATTTTCACCAGCAGATCATAGAGCAACTCTCTTGAGAGGTCACATCATTTTTTGGTACATACTTTTGAAATTCTCCTCAATAAATTCCTTTCTTTCTCTTGCCTACATTCTGAAAATTATGTTTCAGGAATGGAAGTCAGGCAACCCAAACTCTATCCCATATATTGGGTGAATCATAATTTCCCTATCTTCTTTGGGGATCTCCCATGACACCCCTAAAATTATCAGATAAAGCTGTCTGAAATAGGGCCCAGAAATTAAATACTTTAATAAGCTCTCCACGTGACTCTGATGTTCATACTGAGCACTCTAATACCTGCTCATCCCAGCCTCCTTCAACTGTAAGGACCAGGAGTTGTTATGGTCCCCATTGAGGCCACATAGCTGGAGTCTTGGCCTATCTGTGGGCTTTTTTTTTTTTTTTTTTGCCAGATACTCAGAGATTCTATCTTCCTAGAAGACCAAAGAACAAAATCCAAAACTCTCAGCAGTCCCATCAACAGAGATATTGAGGTGGTCTAAAAAATAAAGCCCAGTGAGTTTGATCCTATCATACATGAGTTTGATATGAATTTAAGGTTATGTGAGTGTGAATATATAGCTGAGGCCCACGTCAGAAATCTTTTGTCAATAAGGCTTCATTTTAGAATGGAACCTACTTATCTGGCTTCCTGTGCCTGATGGTGAGTCTAATTGCTTTTGTCAGTTTAGCACACAAAAGGATGAAATGTGTCACTAGCACCTTGGAGCAGAATGTGCGAAAGAAAGAAGACTTTGAGTAAGTAGAACTTTCCTGTTAAACATATAACATAAAATATATGAATGTGGCAGTTCAGTTTAGTGTGATGGATAGCTATGTACAGGAAACTCAAGTCACCATGGAAAATGGTTCAAATGTGACGTTTCAGTACATTTTCACTAAAGAATTGATGAAATGATTACAGAAACCTCTTTGCCCTACTGTTTTTCTCTTTTTTTATTCTTATACCCAAAGGTATTTATTATAATGTTCTTTTGCACAACTGAACTTGGACTAACATGTGATAGAATTTTACAAAGTGTTTAAACTGTTCACCTAAAAAATTGGTAGCATAGGAAAATGCTCTGATTTTTAGACATCCAGTGACTCTAAGTCCCATCTGTTCAGAGTCCCAAGACATCTGCATCGAATGAATCCCTTCTACCATACTAATTGTAGGCATTACTGTCGCTGGTTAGCAAGTGTTCAAAATTCAGGCAGATAATAGAGAACGCTCATCAACTGTATGTGCATAGCTTTTTCCTTTGATAATAGCTACTATAAATTTTAATGCAGCTCTGAAACTTGAAAAGCCTTGCTTTTCAAATGGCTGCTATCTGTCCCTCTGAGTGCTTTCTTCTCTGTGGGTTTTTGTCACAGCTTGCTCTTCCTCTTTGTTCTGGGTGCTCGCGTCTCCCTGACATTTGTCACTCTGCATTGAATAGCTGCCATTAATCATTTGATGGAAAAGCACTTTCTGATTTGATGTTATTATAAAAGCGCTTCTCCAAACCCCACGAATAGAAGTCGCTTCTTGGTATTTCTAACATAGCCTTGTAGAGAATCTCCTATTTTGTGTAGACACATAAAACATTTTTATTTCACTTTTCTTATGTACGATTAGGCAAAATCAACAGACAAGGAGTTTCATTAGAAGGATAAGACGATGTCTGCTGAAAATATAACTGTAAAAAGACATTGATTCCTTTAAGAAAGAAAATAATAGAATAGTATATTTAGGTAGCAAGTCAAGGAGACAAAATATACTTACTTGCCAACGTTAGTGTTCACACTAAAATTGAATGGCATAAAAATAGTGAGCTTTGTGGGCATGATTGAACAATCTCACTTAGAAGAACTGTGATTTCTTGGAGCTGAGACCAAGACAGTGGCAGATCTGCATGGCCTACTGCAATATATAGAGACTTCCTGTAGGCAGCAATAGGTGAACTGGTGTTCATGAAGCCCACCTACTACTGGGAGGGAGCTCAAGACACTAATTGGGTGAAGTAGTTGCCTGAGCAGAGGCCAGAATGAAGAGTAAGAATTGATCCATTTTACTATAAACCCCATCAGAATTCTTGAATGATACAGTTTCTAAACAGAGAGTTCTCAAAGCCAGAAATTAATCTTGTTAAACTCTCTGGTCTGTGTCACGGAAATTTATGCAATATGAATCTAGGGTCAAACCCACAAGATTCATCTTTATCTTGTGGTTCAAATGAATTTGCTTCATTTTCAAAAATACTAAAAAAATTAATGTTCTCCAACATTTTTCAGGGCTCTTCAAGAACTTTTTCTTCCATGGAACTGTCTTTAATATCATCAAGTATAAAGACATTTTCTTTCGTTGTATTGCTGCTTTCCGCATCCTTACCATAGAATTTTTAGAACACAAGAAAGGCTGCTCACTTGTGCTTTTCTCTTCTTGTAGAAGATGGCAAATGACTTAAGGATAGGGACTGTACCTTACTTCAGTTTCCCCAGAGTTTAAGCCCAGTGCTAAACAAAGATTGAGCTCACAAAAATCAATATGTTACACTGTGCCTCAAATGCCACCAGGCGTAATTATTTCCATCTCTTCAGAGGATCAAATGTTTTGTTTTAATGTATTTATTTGTATTTTGTATCTCTTAATTTGTGAAGTGTATATTGATCTCAGAGGCTCATTCTTGGATTGGGTCCTTGAATTTGTTTTTTTTTTTTTTGCTTATTACTTTTAATAAGAAATAACAATGTGACAGTTTCAAAACACATTAGTAGTACATTCCTAATAATTGATACAATGCTTATTGTTGTCCTCATAATAGTTATTCAGAGCAGAGGATGCAGACTTGATAATTTTTCTAATCATTATTTGTATAAAAATTTCTTCTCATTGAACTAAGAGAAAATAGTTTTATACATAGTCCAATATTTCATAATTTTAGTGGGTCATTGGCAGAACTGGCAATCAGAAGCTGTTGATTTAAGCCTTTTACAGCTCAGCATACTAATCTAGCTTTATGTTTTATGCCTTGTGGTTAAACTTTTCTGCTGGGTGGTTAAGGGAAATTTTGAGCAAGACCTGTACAGCAAAACATGTAACTTTTGTATTTCCCAAGGTCAGTCAAATCCTTTCAGGATTTACTTTGAAACCATGTACAGTGCTTTGTAGAACTGTTGTCAGTGTCAGCCATCTGGATGAGTCATGGCCATTGGTTGACCAGTTTGCTCTCTGTGAAAACCTGATGTATAGGCACACTATACATTGTCAGTCCTTTCCTCTGTGGCCCCATAATTTCCTTGAACAGAAAATTTGGGACACCATTTAGTTATACGATGTTACAGTACAGGTTCTCTTATGTCCTGAGTCCTCACTGACCTTGAAGGGCTAGGACCAAAATATTGGCTATCTTTGTAGCCTTTCTTTTTTTATAATCTTTGGTCTGTAAACTTAGGTTATTAACCCTCCAGAAGAGAAGCTTAGTGATACTAATACTCTGTAATATAGGTACTTGAGCTTAATAACACTGTCTTTCTAAATATCAAACATCTTAGACTTAGAACTGGTATTTTCCATCAATCTTTGATATTCTAATAAATCTCCATAGAATGTGACAAAAATAGTTACACGTTTTTACACAGGACTTTGGAAAACTAAGCATATACAAAATTATAGCCTATGGCTATGCTGCCAATCCTATGACATTATTATTATTCTTTTTATCTCTTTTAATATCCTTTTCATTTTCTTGTAAATCAACCATTTACTCAAGAGAGAGTATAGCTATAATTAAATGACATTAGAAGCAGTACACATCTAAAAGGCCAGAATGACAGGCATTCCAAGCATAGTTTTAGTGTTACACATTGCTATCTTCACTGTTTAAAACCTTTTGGAGGTTCTTAAGACCATTGTCTAATTCTTCCTGTGTATTTAAGTACATGGTCTTGCTTAGAGGAGCAAATATTTTCAACTTATATTACAAACTAATTCTAAAACCATTACTTCATTATATTACATGATGATGGCTTGTGTGTCATTGCTTGCCCTTGCTGCCAGGATATTGGTAACACTAAGTGCCAGCTTCACAAATTAAATTGGGATACATTGCTTACTCTTTTCTGAAGCAGTGGGCTTCAGGTTTTATTTTTCTTCTCACTGTCTGCCTTGCCCTGCCTCCTCTTTTTTCCTTCTTATTTAAATGTCTCATGGAAGATGCCTATGAAGTCATTTGGCCCTTGATATTTTGGGGTAAATATTTTAAACTACTAAATACTTGACACGGATTTTCTATTTACTCTTATATCAGTGTTGATAATTTGTGTTTTTGTAAAAATTTTCTCTTTGATCAAAGCTTATTTTTGATATAATTTTTTTTACACTATTCACTTCAAAAATCTTTACATTTCCTGTACTCTTGATGCTATAACTCACTTTATTTCTAATACTGGTAGCTTGCATTATCATTTTCTAAAAATCTTAACTTATTTGTTACAAGGTCTTGTTTCACATCTCAGATTCGTAGTGATTCTCCTGTCTCAACCTCCCCAGGGCTGGAATTACAGGTGTGTACCACCACACCTGGCTTTGCCCTCCAGCACAGCACGCCCAGGGTTCCAGAGCCTGTATGGAATGCAGCATCAGGGATGGATATAAATCATACGTATATCTTGATTAATTTAGGTAAAATTGGGGCTGGGGAGATAGCTCCGAGGCACAAGTGCCTGCTGGGCAAGTGCAAGGTCGTGAGTTCGAACCCTAG
>PVJA010036263.1:0-21277 GCA_004027025.1 Myocastor coypus | reverse complement strand
AGGGTCTCGCTGTACAGTTCAGGCTGGCCTTGAGCTCAGTTTTGTAGCCCAGGCTGGTCTCGAACTCTCACTGAACCTCCTGCCTCAGCCTCCCGAGTGCTGGGATTACATATAGGTGTGTGCCACCACGCCCGTCTCTGACTCTCTTTCAGGCTCTCTACCTTAGCCTATCTGCCTTAGGCTACACCTATAATTCCCAGCAGTACTCAAGACCATAATCTCATCAATATTAAAACACATAATCCCAGTGGATCATGGATCAAATCTCAATCTATAGAAGTCCCTGCCCCATGACTCATGAAGCTTTGTGGGGGACAACTAGACATAAACCATAACAGCGTAGTTAGCAAAATGTCACACCTTCCTCTTCCTTCTGTTCAACTAGGAATTTCTTCTTTCAAGATTGGCCCACAGTCCCTTGGGACTGGGGAGATAGCTCTGTGGCACAAGTGCCTGCCTGGCAAGTGCAAGGTAGTGAGTTCAAACCCTGGTCCTGAAAAAAAAAAAAAAGATTGGCCCACAGTTATGGGGTAGATGCCCTTAGCTCTTTTGGCTCTGACCCTGCTGCATGTGGCCCTCCTTTCAGGCCTTCTCAGAAGCGCTGCTCTGTGGGTGCTTTGGTCCTCAGGGCACTGGGGCTGCTTTGCTGTCTGCAGGGGTGCGGGGTGGGGTGGTGGTTGGGGGAATCTGCAGAGGCAAATGAGCGTCCGCTCAGCTGCGTGTTGGGTGTTTCCTCGGGGCCTTGGATGTTCACAGCCGTCGCTGACATGGGTCACTCAGCATTCAGAGCAGGACTTTTCCCATTTTTTCATCAGCTTTCTACTTTCCTTTTCTGGTTGGGTCAAATGAACAAAACAGCAGAGATCATGGAGGACAGGAGTTGGCCTGTCTCCTTGGTTGATAAACTGACTGAGCCATTCATTGAAAGGCTTAGTAGTTACAGCACACAGATGCTGTGTCTATGCATCAGCATTTGGGTCTAATTGCCAAAGACCTTCTGTGTGCGGGTGCAGAAACTTGAAGAGACAGCTGTCCCTGCGGATAGCTAGGATTCATAACCAACAACCAAGAAATGTTTTCCAAGGTTTCCTGGAAACAGAGCAAGTAGAATTAAAAAAACCCTACCATTACAGATGATGTAGTTATGACTGATAACTTCAGATCTTGATGTCAGCATATTCCAAGAAAAGATAAAAATGAGAAGTTAATTCTGATCTTGACGTAGTCCAAGTTTCATTATTTTAGGAAAAAAATGTGTGCTACTGTATAGTATTATAGTCAATACTAGTGTATGCTACACTGAGTGTGAGGAACTGGTTTACTTTCTCGGCTTTAAACTTCTTTGAGACATACTCGGGTCCTGTCTTCAGTCACAGGCTCTCTCTTGAGTGTGAGTCCAGATTGCCAAAAGGAACCCATGCACTCCACATGGCTCCTACAGGAAAACAATGCAGATTTTTGTATCAAGTGAAATAATTTGGTATTGGTAGACAAATGTGCTGTCTTCCCACTCGTAGGGTCCTTTTTCTTGTGTTTGTTCAATTGGGCAGAACTTCCAGAATAAAATGGAAAAGTGACATTTTCTCTCCTAGGTTTTATTAATATTTCTTTTAGTGCTTTATATCAGCACTATGAGTGTTAATTTTGGCCTATTTGAAGTATGTTTGCTGTGAACTAAAATTAGTATCTCAGGGGCTGGGGAGATAGCTCTGTGGCACAAGTGCCTACCTGGCAAGTGCAAGGTCATGAGTTCTAACCCTGGTCCCACCAAAAAAGAAAAAAAAATTAGTATTTCTAGTGATGACAAGAAAGAGCTTTTGTAGTTTATTGAGTTTTTTAAAAAATAAGATAAAATGTTCAAATATCTTAGATAAGTAGAAACAAATATAAAACACATTTATTTGCAGCTACAAAGACTAAAATAATATTTATTTTAAATTATTTTAGCTACTTTTAATTGAGAAGTTCCTATGTGGCAATTATTACTGAGAAATTTATATACTACTGCTGATACATTTAACTTTGTTGTTGAAATATTGTTAGATATGATTTTATCTTTTTTGTTTGATGAGTTATCTCTGCATATAACCTTTTAAAAAAATGACTGCCTTTCCCTAAGGCTCATAGAATATTGTTTTCTTCTCCATTTTATTTCATCTTGCTAATACTAAGAAACTCTTAATGTACTACTCATTTGTTGACTCACATATACCAGCAGTCTTAGTAACTTAATAGTCACACCTCAAGCTACAGTGTGGCCCATCAGTATAAATGTACACGACTTTTTTGTTAGCTTTTAAGGCTTAGTTATGCATGGTAGTCAATATGAAGATGTTTTTATTTAAAGATAAATAGCTCATCTTAATGCATGATAATTGCCTTTAGACCTATATATGATATCATTGATGACATGCTTAGCCTAATTTAGTAGCCATTCTCTAATCCTGCAGAATCACCCAAACATACAGTAGTCCCAAACATACAGTAGTGATTCATCTTTCATGGACTCACTGTTTTTCAGGTTTTTGAAAAATATTAATCTGAATTATTTATCATGTATTTTTCACTACATCATGGATTTTTGCAGTACTGTGCAGTAAATATATGTTGTTAAAATTACATAGCTTTATGAGTTTAGAAAATGGCTAAGAACATTAGAAATATTTTTCTTTTTCTTTTTTATTATTTTAAATAAGAAATAATATTGAGAGTTTCTAAACACATTAGGACAGCCACAATAATTGATACAATGCATATTGTTGTCTTCCTAGTAGTTGTTCAGAGTAAAAGATGCAGACATTATAATTCTTCTAAACACTATTGGTACAAATATTTCTTCTCATTGAACTAAGAGAAAGTAGTTGTATACATAGAGCAATATTCCATAATAGTAGTGAGTTATTGGCAGAACTGGCAATGACAGCAGCTGTTGACTTGAGCCTTTTACAGTTCAGCGTACTAATGTGGCTTTACTTTTTATACCTTGTGGTTAGACTTTTCTGCTGGATTGTTAAAGCCAAGTTGAAGTAAGACTTGTACAACAAAACATGTAATTTTTATATCTGAAAAGATCAGGATTTACCTTAAACCATGTACAGCGTTTTGTAGAACTTTTGTCAGTGTCAGTCATCTGAATGAGTCATGGTCATTGTTTGACCAGTTTGCTCTCTGCGAAAGCCTGAGAGAATGTTTTCTCTCTAGGTGACTTTCCTTAGGCACATGGTACATTGTCAGTTCCTTTCTCTGTGGCCCCATAATACCCTTCAACAGAAAATTGGGATACGGGGCTGGGGAGATAGCTCCGAGGCACAAGTGCCTGCTGGGCAAGTGCAAGGTCGTGAGTTCGAACCCTGGTCCCACAAAAAAAAAAGAAAATTGGGATACTACTGAGTTATAGGATGTTACAGTACAGGTTCTCTTATATCCTGAGTCCTCACTGACCTTGAAGGGCTAGAGACAGAATATTGGCTAACCTTGTAGCCCTTCTTTTTCTCTAATTTTTGGTCTGCAAACTTAGGCTCTTAGACCTCCAAAAGAGAAGCTCAGTGATACTCTATAACATAAGTACCTGAACTTATCATCACTGTCTTTCTGAATATTAAATGCCTTAGACTTAACCTGGAACCAGTATTTTCCATAAATCATTGATATTCTAATAAATCTCTATAGAATAGAATTTAAAAAACTGTTACACGTTTTTTTTTTTTTTTTTTTTTTTTAAACAAAGAAATTTAGAAATCTAAGCATATATAAACATTATAGCAGGTCAAACCTATGGCATTTTCCTTGTCTTGTTTTTTCTTTAATTACCCTTTTTTGTTTTCTTTAAAATTAGAAGCAGCACACATCTAGAAGACCAGAATGACAAACATTCCAAGCATGATTTTAGTCTTACATGTTGCTACTCTGAGGGTCAAAAACCTTTTGTAGATTCTTAGGACCACTGTCTAATTTGTCCTGTATACATAAGTGCATGGTTTTTTCCCATGCCAAATTTCCTAGCTTTTCTGCTTGCTGTCTCTTCATTGTTTAATCCTTAAGTTCTTGATTTCCATTCAGCTGTGCTATGCTTTTCCCTTTTTATTTCTTCTTTTGTGTTCTTACACTAAGGAGACTATATGATATTTACACATGTATTTCTGGTTTATTTCACTTATGAGTATATCTTCAAGATACATCCACTTATATATGAAGTCTTCTAGTTTATCATTCTTTATAGCTCACTAATGTTCCATTGTATAAAAACACCACATCTTTTTCAACTAATCTTCAGATGATGGACACTTTGGCTGTTTCCATGATTTGGCTATCACAAATTGGGCTGCTATGAACAAAGGTGGGCACACATTACTACGAAATGATGTTTTCAGTTCTTCTGGGAAAGTTCCCAGTTAGGGGGATAGCTGGATTGAATGGGATTTCCAGTCTGAATTTTTTAAGGAGTCTCCACACTGCTTTCCAGAATGGTTGCGCCAGTCTGCATTCCCACCAGCAGTGAAGGGTTCCTTTTTCTCCCACAGACTCTCCAACATTTGTTGTTGGTTGATTTCTTTCTTTCTTTCTTTTTTTTTTTTGTCTTTTTGAGACAGGGTCTTGCTATGCAGTTCAGGCTGGCCTTGAGCTCACTTTTGTAGCCCAGGCTGGTCTCAAACTTGCAGTGATCTTCCTGCCTCAGCCTCTCAAGTGCTGGGATTATAGGTGTGCGCCGCCACTCCCGGCCTATTGGTTGATTTGTTTATGTTAGCCATTCTTAGAAATATTTTCAAAAGTGTGGGAAAAGTTCATAAGATTGTGGGAAGGGTTTATAAAGCCTTAATATATATATATATATATATATATATATATATATGTATATATATGCATATATATACACATATATATTAAAATAAATATAATTTTGCTACTTCGCTGATTTTCTAGAACATAACCTCCACCATAAGTGAGGGACCACTAAGACTCAGTGAAAAACATATAGAATGATAACATTATTATTTTTTAAGGTGATGTTATTGACCATTCTGCAGGTATAGTGAAAGTTCAAGTTCCTGAGATGTATTTTTCTATTTTCCAACTTCATTATAGGAGGCATATTCCTTAATTGAGAAGACTGAAGCCGAACAAAATGCATTGTTTTCATATCAGAAATATTCGCAAAGCTCAAAAATAAAGAAAAGCAGTATCCCTCCGCCACCCATCCTCCTCTCCAGAACTCATCGCTCTGTGACCCTCAAGCCTGCCCCATTCCTCTCGGACGCCAAGGTACGGTGCCCTTCGGGTCTTTATTTTTTTATTTTTAATTTTTTTCTTGTTTCAGAACTTGTGTTTGTTTTTATGGCCGGCTCAGCCTGCCCTGAGGGCAGGGCTGGCGCAGCATGTTGTGCCGGGGATCGAACCACGGTCCCTGCAGCCGCCCGAGCTTTCCTAAGCAGGCGCCTTAGACCACTGAGCCATCCTGCCGGGCCCCCTTCGGGTCTTTACTTCTTGCAAAACAATGTAAGTACTTTTATGACTGTAATTGACTCATCCTTTTATTGCCACTAGGACGAACAGTCTTATTTCTAAGCACTGAACAGCAGATTAGTATTCTAATGTCCTTCTTTCTTCATGGCATTTTCCCCTTCGTGCCATTTGTGGACTGTTCTGCGTAGCTCTTTGCTAGCCTAATACACAGAAAGGAGAAACAGCACCGAAGCAGCGCTCCCACGCGTCTGCTACTGACCCCTGATGGGGGAGCTCAACTGGGAGGCCCCATGGCAAGGGGACAGACAGCTGAAGAGGGAGGGGTCCAGCTCAGAGCCCTCGATGGGGCTGGGGCGGCTGTTGATGGGGTGTGATGTGGAGGTGGTGAGTATGGAGGTTCTTCCCAAAGTTCTTTCAAAGCTATGTGGATCCTTTTAACAGGAGCAAGTGATGATCCTGGCCCCAGAGGGTGTAGCATGTCATACATGTTTACTGATGTATCAGGATGCGATTTCCTGGCATCCCTAATGCCTCGGAACCTGGCCTCCATGTGACTAACCTCTGAGAGATAGTTTCCTAACAAGAATTTGTTCCCACCTAACATATTTAAATATTGGATTTCCTGCTTTGGGATGATCAACAACACGCTTATTTATTTATTTATTTTCTTGTTTCAGAACCTTTGTTTGTTTATTCACTCATTTTTATGGCCGGCTCAGGCCGCCCCGAGGGCAGGGCTGGTGCAGCATGTCGTGCCGGGGATCGAACGCGGTCCCAAGCCGCCCAAGCTTTCCAAAGCAGGCGCTTTAGATCACTGAGCCATCCCGCCGGGCCCCAACAACACGCTTTTTGATGTATGTAGAAAAATAACATTTTACCTCCGATTCACTTTAGGCTGTTTTGTATGCAAAGATTTGGAAGTCCGGCCCATTTAGCTTTAAACTTCTAACTCCATTTTTTAAAAAAATTTTATTTATTTATTTTTTCTTGTTTCAGAACCTTTGTTTGTTTATGCACTCATTTTTATGGCTGGCTCGGCCCGCCCCCAGGGCAGGGCTGGCGCAGCATGTGGTGCCAGGGATCGAACCGCGGTCCCTGAAGCCGCCCAAGCTTTCCTAAGCAGGCGCTTTAGACCACTGAGCCAACCCACCAGGCCCCTCCATTTTTTCTTAGCAGTATGACTTTAGGAAAATAAAACAGGTGTTCTGGGTTTTTTACTTGTAGAATGTTTTTGAATTTTTTATTTGTAAAGTGTGTTAACTGAAAAGGAGTTAATGTGTCATATTCTTGGCATTACAACAGATATCTCACCACTACCTGTGTTAAACATGTATAGTAAAGTTCATCAAAGCAAATACTGGAGTTAAAGACTATGATTACATTATTTTGTGATGTTTTCGTTCATTGCATCCAATGAGCATTTGTTGAATATGTGTAATCTATGAAGCTCCACAGTAAGCAGGTAAAGTGAAAAGTTAAAATTGGATGAAATGTGGTTCCATTCTTTAAGGAGCTCCACAGGAAGGGGGAGAGGGATCCGGGTCAGAAGCAGGGCCACCACCTTTATAGGATTTTTAAATTATAAAACTAGATGTGCCCAACATCTTAGACCCAATTGTGCTGTAATAAATGTGTGACCTCTACTAACTGTAGTCCTAAAGTTCAATTTGGTAGGATTTTTTTTTTTTTTCCCCAGTACTGGGGATTGAACTCAGGACCCCCTGTGCTTGCCAGGCAAGCTCTTATTCTACTGAGCTATCTCACCACCCCCTAAAGTTCAACTTGGGATGTTTTAGAATCTTTTTAAGATTATGGATTCGTTGATTTAAAAAATAATAATAGTGCAGAATGAAAATTAGGTGGTTTACCAAATTTTTGCTTTCAAATATTTTGGTTTACTCAGCCAAAATATTATTTTTCTTTGTATTTCAACCGAGTAACTTGTTCATTTTGTACTATAATGCTTGGAAATCAGAAGGCAAGCCTTGTGTATTTGACCTGCCGTTTTATTATTTGTCGTGAGAAGATGTAAATGACAGTTGTTGCAAGATAGAGTATCTAGTGGTTTGCACTCACAACCACTAGGTGGTGCTGTGGGCTTGGATACAGTTTCGGCTTTGTGGCTTCGGCCATCTTTCCTTATCAAAACCTCTTGTTAAGGCATTTGTTTAATTAAAATCCATTTTCATAGTTGAAAATATTAATATTATTTACATTACTTATAAAATGTCCTAAAGTTAGTGGTTTGTTCAGGGTGCTTCTATCCTTATGTAGATTCTAATTACACTTCTTAAGAGTTATTGAACTATCGGGGCCCAGCGGAATGGCTCAGTGGTCTAAAGCGCCTGCTTGGGAAAGCTTGGGCGGCTTCAGGGACCTTGGTTCGATCCCCGGCACCACATGCTGCGTCAGCCCTACCGTCAGGGCGCGGGCTGAGCCAGCCATAAAAATGAGTGAATAAGCAAATAAAGGTTATGAAACAAGAAAAACATAAAAAAAAAAAAAAATTCTTAAAAAAAAAATAATAATCCAACAAGAGTTATTGAACTAAGATGTTTCCATCAGTGGAGCAGATTAAAGATGTAAAATCTGCTTGTAAAAATGCTTCTAGAGAGAACGTTATCTTCCACATCTGGTGTATGTGGTGTAACTTAAGAGTAACAGCGACCTAAGTCGTAGAACACAGTACATTTTTTGCATGGGAAATCAAGGGAATTGAACTCTAGTTTTTCTCCTAAAACTCACCTCAGTTTCCTCCCTGTTCTCCAGCCTCCATGTTTTCTGCTGTCCTTTCTGTCCTCAGAGTTCTTGCACCTCTCATGTGTGTGAAACAATTATCTGAGAAATTTTCTTTGAAAACACAGCTGTATCAGAAATTTTAATTCGTGGAAGCAATGGAAGAAAATGGGAGATTGTGTGCAAACTATGTTTTACAAAAGTGGTTCTGGTACGCAGACAGGGTTGAGACCCATTCATGTAGGTGAGACCCCGCTGGGGTTTTTCTTTTAGCCTGGAGGAAGAAGGAATAGGTGCAAACTGTGTAAGACACTTGCTTCTTACATTGTCCCTGTTTCCCTGTAGTTTAGGAGTTGCCTGTGTGTGTGTGTGTGTGTGTGTGTGTGTGTGTGTGCATGTGCACATGTGTGTCATGGTGGTGATCCCTGCCCCCACCCCAACAGTGCGGTTTGTTCACATAGCACTTCCCTTGATATCAACTTGATCCGATAATACATCTCCATTCTTTGGACATCTTGGCAAAAGTCTCACTGTCTAACTACTTAGTCAAGCTTAAGTTTGGTTCTTTCCATGGGCTTCACACCTGGCATTTGGACTATGTCTTTACATCACACTCTCCAAGTAATATCATGGTGTGAACACTTTGCAGACTGGAGAAAAAATGGATTTATCATACTATTTTGTCATACAAACTCTACTGTTATGTTATGCATACCTATATTTCACTTTATTTTTTTATTTTTTATTTATTTATTTATTTTGTCTTTTTGAGACAGGGTTTCAGTATGCAGTTGAGGCTGGCCTTGAGCTCACTTTTGTAGCCCAGGCTGGTCTCGAACTCACACTGATCCTCCTGCCTCAGCCTCCCAAGTGCTGGGATTACAGGCGTGCGCCACCACGCCCGGCCTATATTTCACTTTAAATACTATGCTAATCTTGGATTTTTATTGTTTGAATTTTGTCACCAGTTATTGTGATCAAATATGAAAATCATTTCAGTAGTGATCTCCCTTTGATCAAGTTGTTTTTGAGTCCATCAAGATTAAGTCATCTCTGACATCAGCTTCTGCCACTGTTTGCTTCGGGGCAGTTTAGCATCTCAATATCTCTATTTCCCATGGTAACAGTAATTCCATCTCATCAGGATGCTGTGAATATTAGTCTATCAATCTCCTGAGATGCTTAGCACATAGGAGCTGCCCAAAAAATGATAATTAGAATGATAAATAGAGAATAATAGTTGAGTCTTGATTGTCCTAGGTAAGCTTTTCTTGTACTAGATTTGTCTTTGCTTTGTAAAATTAAGCTTAAATGCCTTTGTAAGTGTAGACTTCATATTTTAAAATGTGGATGTTGCTTTTTTATTTATAAAAGCATTCCCTGTGCTACACGGAGACAAAAGAAATCAGATGCCTTTATGCAGACTAGAGGTGACGCACTCTTCTCTCTCCCTGGCAGGTGTCCTGGTATAGCATTTTGGGTTGTAAGGCAGAAGGAAGTTATGGAAAAGTGCGGCTGAACAACAACCATCTCCCCAGTTCAGGAGAAGCGGTATGTCCTGTTCAGTGAGAGAAACCTTCACCAAAGCCCATGCAGAGCAAACAGGACTTTTTTTCCCCTCTAGGAAGTTATTATTTCAGTGAATATAATTTCAACTGGAGTCACAACTAAAATAGTGAAAGTATTTTTACAAATAATGTTAAAAGTCACACTATTTTAATTTTCCATGTATAACTTGAAATGTGCTTTGTTAATAGATACCAGCTGATGGCAAAAGCATTTTTGAAGTGAAAGGTTTAGAAGCGAATGAAAAATACATATTTGCAATTGCTGCTTACTGTTCTAATGGGAAACTTGTTGGTGATGCCGTTGGGGAGACGTCTAAGCCAATCCTGGTTTATCCATCTCTGTCTGCTGTTACTGCTCGAATGTACCTGATACAGGTAGAGGAGAATTCTGTTGTTCTTCTACAACTTTTTGTTAAGAATTGGATAATTTCTTTTTTTCTTATTGCATTTAATAAGAAATAACAATATGGCAGTTTCAGAACATGTAGTAGTACATTTCCAGTATTTGATACTGTTATGGTTTATGTCTAGTTGTCCCCCCAAAGCCTCATGTAGTCATTGGGTGGGGACTTCTATAGATCGAGACTTGACTCATGAGTCACTGGGATTATGTGTGTTAGTACTGATGGGATTATCGGTTTGAGTAGGGCTGAGGCTGTGGGTGTGGTCTAGGGCAGATATCCTAAGGCAGAGAGCCTGATAGGAGTATAAAAAGAGACAGAGAGACAGACTAGAGCTGTTGCTCTGCTGCTGTGTTTGGTTGGCTGCCTCTGTCACCATTTTGCTGCTGTTCCCTGCCATGAACTGGATGCTCTCCGCCCTGCTCCACTCAGCCTTGGGCAGCCGAATATGGACTGAAACCTCCAGTAATTGTGAGCTAGGTAAACCTTTCCTTCCTTCATTTTGAGTGTTGGGTATTTGTCCCAGCAACGAGCAAAGAGTAACTAAGGTAGATACAATGCATATTGTGGTCCTCCTAGTAGTTATACAGAGCACAGGGTGTAGACGTGATAATTTTTCTAATCACTATTGGTACAAAAAAATTCTTCTCATTGAACTGAGAAAGTAGTTGCATACATAGTCCAATGTTCCATAATCGCAGTGGGTTATTGGCAAAACTGGCAATGATGGAAGCTGTTGATTTAAGCCTTTTACAGCTCAGCATACTAATCTAGTTTTACATTTTATGCCTCATGGCTAAACTTTTCTGCTGGAAAGAATTGGATAATTTCTGATGGACCAGAATCACAGCAGATATTCCATTGCCCATGTAATACACATTCTCATGATTGCAGTATAGTCTGATAAAATGTGAAACATTTTTCTTCTGTGAGTGAGGTTGTTTTCTGAAATAACATTCCCCATGTTACAAATGTTCACACATAATAATTGTAGAAATTTTGGAGAGTAGTGAAGTGCATACAAGAGAAAATTAAAATAAAATTGTTATCTTACAGAGTAGCAGTTCTTACTACTCCTAGAGCAACTTTTCCAGTATCTGGAAGTATGATCACAATCTAGCAGGGCGCTGTGGGTATCTAGTGAGTAGAGGCCAGGAACACTGATTGACAACATTTGAGGTGCAGGCGAATTCATATGTGATGTGTAATTCTAATCATGATATATATGATAATATTATGATAATGACAATATTATAGCGTAATATTGTCCTTTAGTATGTAATTGGTATTTGTCATTCCATTTAAGGATTCTTCCAAAATAACTATATGGCCTTGAGTCTTAAAGGTATATCGTAGTTTACTTAGTAATTTTTCACTGCTGGTCACGTAGATACTTTCTAGTCCTTCAGTGTTATGAAGAAACTAGGATGCAAAGCATTGTACACAAATTTTGCCTTGCTCTTTTAGGATGAATTCAAAGCTTGGGAGCTTCCTAGGGCATTCAAGGCAGACTTGAGTTGGAATTATAGCTCTCAACAGTAGCTGTGTGATACCGAGGAGGGAATTTTCACCTTTGAAGTGGGAATAAAAGCGAAACTATTATATTAGCAATGACTCCTAGGGGTAATATGAGTACTAAGTGGAGTTCTGCTTATCAAACATTTCACCCCAGACCTGTCATACAGAAGACCTTGAATAGTGTTCTTAGTCCTGGACATACTCATGAATTAACAGTTTTTGCTGAAATAGCTGTTGTCTGACTGAAAACGTTCCACCACTCATGAGAATGCTGATTTGACTTTTAACCTATGCCATCAGCATCTAATTTTAAGGGTATTGTTGGCTGTAAAGTTTATGATTGTTGTGAATTGTATCCTATTTCTACTGTGTGCTATTTTTTTTGTCATAATAGCTGATCAGTATTATAAACTTAGCTCTCAGGGGCATTTTATATCATCACACTTTTCAAAGAAAATTAAATTGAGAGAATTGCTAGGATTTGTCTAGCGTCAGTTTAGCACGTCATATTGGCTCATGGTTTTCTGGTATTTTGATTTCTTTGGAATTTAATATATTCCTCAATTTGCAGTGATGGAGTTATTGTGAGGAGCTGAATATTTCATCAAGACCTAATTTTTCTCCAGGGAGTGGTTTGACTCTTGAGCTCCATTTGGCAGAACTTTCATTGAAAGTTAATAAAACTAAGTCCAAGCTATACTGCTGGGATAACGAGAAGCATCATGAAGTAACGACCTACGTTTCTTTATTGATAGTGGATTTGCGGCTGTGTGGCCCACACGTGACCGTTCCTGGGCAGTCCTTCTCATAATGTTAAGTGTTTAAAGCAAAGCTTTCTCATTTGTTAAATGCCCTTAATTTATGACTTAAATATAAGCTTTTAAATTCTAGCTTAATATACTTTTCTTTTGGAAGTCCAATCTAATTTTCATAGGGATGGTTAGATTTTAGTTTCAGGACAATTAAGTTTTTTAAAACATAACATAAATATTTTATAGTAGAATATAAAAATATTTTAATAAATGTACGACTAACTTGGTTTTGAAATTTTAGGTTTTTTAGTCGACATTAGTCATTAATAAAGCCAGAGGACTGTGACAGATTTTTCCATTAACATAAAAAGCTAGTAATTTAATTTATCTGGAAAAATTTTTAAGGAGTTTTTGGGATTGTATTCTTTCTGTGACTGTTTTTCTTTTCTTTTGACTTTCCTTTTTTTGTTATTTCTCTGTAAGTTGGGAATGGATAGATAATGTAATATGGCATACAGAAAAGTAGAAATTTGTGAGCAGGAATCTAATCTTGACTTTAGAGATAATGATTTTAGAAAAGCTGTTTCATCCCATTTTTCATGTCTGTAAAGTGGATATAAGATTACATACCACATTCTATTGGATTTTTGAATTCTCAAACCAAATAATGGGCGAGCACAGTGGTGTGCCAGGCGTGCCAGACATTCATAATTCATTGACCTGGGGCTGGCAAGATAGCTCAGTGGGCTAAAATGCTTGCTTAGGCAAGCACAGGAACTGCAGTTCAATCCCGTAGCACCACATGCCGTGCCAGCCCCACCCCAGGCCTAGCGGAGCCAACCAGAGACTGGGCATGATGGCTCATGCCTTTAATCCCAGTGCTAGAAAGGCTGAAAGCAGGAGGAGCACCACAAGTGTGAGCTGTGTAGTGGGACCCTACAGCAACCAAATATATCAAAAACATTATAATTCATTCTCTTGTTCATTGCTAATGTGAGGTGATTTCTCACAGTGATTTAAAAAAATTAAAATTTTTTTTTTTCTCATTGTGACTTTAACTGGCATCCCTCTGAACCTGGGGACCTCAAGTGAAAGAAGCCATTGCCCTGTCACAGACAGACACATGCTATATGATCTCCTTTAAGTGTGAAACCTAAAAAGTTAAGCTCAGAGAAGTGGAGGGTTGAACTGTAGCTACCAGGGGCTGGGCTTGGACAGGTAAGCAAAGGGCTACATCTGTAGCCAGTCGGTAGGTGTAAGTTTACAGTCAGGAGTGTGTTTTGGCGTTCTAATGAACACCACAGTAACTAGAGCTAATAATAACAAATTTATTTTTTTTTCCTTTTCTTTTATTAAAGCTGGCTCAGCCTGACTTGGGGGTGGGGTGTGTGTAGCATGCAGTGCCGGGGATTGAACTGCATTGAACTTTAGACTGCTGAGCCATCTTGTTGGCCCCTACATATTTAATTTCTTAAAATAGTTAAAAAGAGAGGCCTGGCAGGATGGCTCAGTGGTCTAAAGTGCCTGCTTAAGAAAGCTTAAGCAACCACAGGGACCACGGTTCGATCCCTGGCACCACATGCTGCGCTGGCCCTGCCCTCAGGGCAGGCTGAGCTGGCCATAAAAATAAATAAATAAACAAAAGTTCAGAAACAAGAAAAAAAATAGTTAAAAAGAGGATTTTAAATGTCCTACCACAGGAAAATGGTATCTGAGATGACAGATATGCTAATTAGCCTAACCTGAGTACTCCACAATGTATATACACTTGCACTGTAGGGCTGGGGAGATAGCTCTGCAGTTTAAGCACCTGCTTGGGAAGCACAAGGATGCGGGTTCAGTTCCTGGTACCTCATGCAGTGCTGGCCTCAGATCCCAGGGTGTACCTTGCCTGCCACTGAAACAGGGTGTGGTGGTGCACACCTGTAATCCCAACTCTGGGGAGAATGAGACAGGAAGATCATTAGGAGTCCAAGCTTCATAGTGAGACCCTGTGCCAAATAAATAAATAAATTAAAAAAAATAACACTCTACCCTAAAAACACATATGCTTGTTATTTGCCAATTAGAAAGAAAACAAAACTTAAAAATTAATTGTTCTGCTCATTACAGTAACTCTCTGATGTGTGATGGTTACTTTCATTTTAAAGTTAAGGAAAGAGATTAATGTGATCTTTTACCTGTCAGTCCTACTATATTCTAGAAGCAGTACATTGAGGAAGTTAAAAAATTTCCTCAGGAAGGGCTGGGGAGATAGCTCAGTAGAAAAAGTTCAGGGTCCTGAGTTCACCACTTGGGACCACAAAAAAAAAAAAAAAAAAAGAAAAAAAAATTCTTCAGGGCTCCTTCCATGGTGGGCGGTTGGTGATTGGCCTGACCCGTGGGCTGTTTTGTGTCTCTAGGGCTCTGTCCCACTCTAGAGAAGTCAAGTGTTGTCAAGTGCTGGAGGCCTACCCCGTCCTGCCAGCTGTTGCCGAGCGATGGCCTCTCTGTGCCCTGTCTTCTCCTCAGCTTTTTCCCTGTCCTCTGCTCTCCACCCCTCTTTTCTGCCCCTTCTCTTTCATTCTCTGCCTGGATTCCTGTGGGTCCCAGGGCAGAGTTATTGGCACACAAACCCTCCACCAAGGGCTACCAGCCTGGCAGGAGCCATATCCCTGCTTCACAGAGGAGCTCGTCTCTATTGATGAATTATTGACTCGGTGTCTCCTCTGTGCCAGGTTCCATGCTATTTGTTGTCTCTCCTTCCTATTAAATGTCGTTTTTGTCTCATCCCCACAGTGGTAGGTTTTGCTTAGGTAATTTTGATTTATGCCTTGAGCCAAAGCCCTAACTACAGGCCAGGGAACAGGCCTGGCGCGGGGCTGGCCAGGTCCAGGCAGCTCTTGGTCCTGTGCTGTTAGTTCTCTCCATCCATCTGCTTTTTTCTTCTCTCCCTAAAGATTGAGTTTCTTTCCTTCTGTGTCTATGGAGGAAAAATGTGGGATTCCTGAATTTTTTCATATTCCGTAGTTTCAATCACAGAGACCAGCTAGCCAGCTTTCAAGGAGTTTGTAATCAAGATTCTAGTCTTGATTAGAAAGGATCTAATGGCTCACCTCTCATAATGAAGAATCTGGCCTCCTGCTGGATGTTTAACCACTGACTTGCTTGTACCTCTTACCTCTTGTTTTCCTCTGTGTGTGAGAGGCTGAGCCCCATCCTTTCCTGTGATGCCCATGGGAATTTAAACCTCACTGGCCACTGGCATGGTTTTTTTTTTTTTTTTTTTTTTTTTTTGCAGGACTGGGGTTCAAACTCATGACCTTGCATTTGCCGGGTAGGCACTTGTGTCACAGGGCTATCTCCCTGGCCACTGGCATGGGCTTTTCCCAGTCCAACTCTCCATTCTCTGTGAAGACCCAGCTCACTTTCTCTGCTCTGCCTAAGCCAGTTCAGACAGGCTTGTGCCTTCTCTTTCTCTCTGGGAGTCTCTTGTGTAACTAGTGACTTTCTCAGAGATCCTCCTGGTGTGTGGAAGGAAGTCAGGCTTGACCTCGGAACCGAACCTTGAGTGGCAGCCCATCTTGCTTTGCAAAGGGGCTATGAACTACTCACTTGGAGGAAGAAACACTTCTGGCCCAATCAACCATGTTATAGTATAGGACAACTGCTGAGCATTATCCTGTATGGGGAGCAGAACATGATCAGGAAAGGAAGTTTGTAAATTTATTGACCATGATATTTATTGAGTGCTTACTCTGTGCCAGGCACTGTTCAAGGTCAGTGATTCTAAAAACGTATGTGTGCAGAAAAATAATTTGAAGGGCTGTTGAAACAAGGCGGTGAGAATTTTGTATATCTAATGAGCTCCTAGATGGTGCTCATGGCCCAAGGATCACACTTCCGGGGGCTTCTCTTCTCAGCAAATGGAGAAAATATAGTAGGAGAGAGGAGATGGACAATACATGCAGTCAATAGTAAAGCGTAGTATGTCAGAAAGAATCCTATAGAAGAAGTAGAGTGTGGAAGGGGAGTTGGAAGTGTGAGCTAGATGAAGGGCAGATAGATTATCATGTTACACAGGATAATCAGGGAGGGCGAGATTGGAGCCAAGACGTGAAGGAGTTGAGGGAGCAGCTCTCTGAGGGAAGAGGGTCTGCAGGAGGACCAGCTAGAACAAAGGCCCTAAGTGTTCAGAAGTGTTTCCTCTACATCCTGTAATCCGCAGCAAGGCCTATGTGGCCAGCCAAAGGGACCTTTGGAGAAGGAGAGGCTGAGTCAGAGAGCACAAGACGAGTGGCTTATGCTGGTTAGGAGTGGAGCATGCAGTGGTTTCTAGGCTATTAGGAGGGACTTTGGCTTGTGCCTTGATCTGCACCAGCCCTATGACATCTTGTGAGGGCTGTTTTGAAGGATTTACTCTGACTGCTGAGTTGGGAGTGGATTGTAACCAAGGAAGGAGGAAGCACAGTTTCTTGCTTCTATGTTATGAGAAGGTCAGGTGGGTTGGCCAGGTGAAGGTGGTTGAGGTGATGAGGAGGGGCCAGATCCTGGGTAGGTTTGGAAGAGAGCTGATGAGAGTTCTTGGTGGAGATAATGTAAAGTGAGAAGTAAATATTCTGAGTGAATATTTGATACTATTTAATAAGAAAGTGAGTCTAAGGCATTTGTAGAGTGTTTGGAAGGAGAGAACTGACATGGACTAAACTGGAGAAGGTGGTGGGCCATGAGAGTTGGGGGAAGGAGTCAGAAGTTCACTTTGGAGCAGGTTGGTGGAAAAATGAGGAAAATGTGGAGATCTGGAATGTGAGAGAGAAGTCTAGGAAGGATTTGAGAAGTGTTATGTGACAAAACTATTGTCACTATGGGACAGGGTGGCATCACCAAGGGAATGAGTCTTGGCAGAGAGTGGAAGGGGTGGGGGAAATAGTAAGAGCAACTGAAAAAGAATGTGGGCTTCAGAGGAAAAAGAGTTCAGGAAGCCAAGTGGAAGTTCTGTATGAGGGAGATGTAAGAGGTAGCTCTTGCTCTCTCTCTCTCTCTCTCTCTCTCTCTCTCTCTCTCTCTCTCTCTCTCCTCTCTCTCCCCTCTTTCTCAATCTCTCTTTCTCTCTCTCATTCTCTCAGCCTGCTCAGCCTGCCCTGGGGGTGGGGCTGGCACAGCATGTGGTGATGGTGATCAAACCATGGTCCCTGAAGTTGGCTAAGCTGTCCTAAGCAGCTGCTTTAGACCACTGAGCCATCCTGCCAGCCCTAAGAGGTATCTCTTGAACTTAATTATTTCCTTAGTCTTTTAATCCTTCTTTCTAGTTTTAATTTCACCCTCTTTTAAAATTTATTTTGCACAATACTACCAGGTTAGCTATCTGTGAACAGGCCAATGTCATTACAATTCTCTGTAAAAACCACAAGGCTTCCGGAGTTCATAAACTTTGGTGTTCACATGGCATCTTTTCTTGTTTTGCAACAAATAACATTAGTCTTGGAAGGATGTATGGTATCTTAAGATGAAGAACAGTCAATTCAAGATTTATTAATACTCATACATCATTTGTTATTTTCCCTGGTAAATCATAGAATTACATGGTGTGACAACTTAGTCCAACAACAGTCTAAGACTTGGTTCTAGTATTTTTTACTATATATGAAATTTGCATGAGATAGGACTCTCTCAGATTGGGTATAAAATCTCAGCCTCTCAATGGCCCCAGTTTTCTTCTCCGTAACACAGGAAGAGTAGTAGAGTTTACATCCCAGAGCTGTAATGAGGAGTCAGTATAACAGTGCACATATTGCCTAGTCCAGGACTTGACACGTCAGTGTGTGTGTGTGTACCACCTGGCTTTCATGCCTCTTAGACAGAAATCATGACCCATTTTAACCTCTTCATCATGTGCCCAGTTTTCTTCAAACTTGGACCCATTTCTCCACTCTCTTCTCAAATTCCATCTGAACTATATCACTCTGCTCTGTGCCACCCTTGAAGGCTTCCTTCTCCACAATGATTACATGATTCTTTGTAGCTTTGTCGTGGTTCCCAGTGACTTATGCCTTTACCTTAGTTCCAGTCAGTTACACGGGGTCTGAGACTATTTCTATGCTTTGAGGGAGCTACGCCTCCCATGCTTATTAGCACAGAGGAGAAACTTTTAAGGTTTACTGAGGAGCAGCTCAGCTGGTGGGTTGATTATGAATAGCTATTTGGTAGATTAGAACATTTTTGACCTTTAAGTGAAAGACATTTGGGTAACATTACCTGCTTAATTGAGTTAATTTATTTGTACACCATCCTTTACCTGTTTCCACAAAGGATTTGAGGTAGCACACAACTCCCTTGGTGCAATTTTATACTGTTATATATGTATTTATTTAGAGTTATCTTTAGAATTGTATTTAAATAAATACATTCTGCCAAAAGAAATAGGTAAGATGGTGAGTTTTTTCTTCCAAGCTTCTAATTGTCATCAGTGGAATGATTTATTTTGCCTGACATTGAATTTGTTAATCTTGAAAGATACTGTGACTTCTTAGCAAGCATTTCTGCTTCATTCTTTACTCTTTTCAGGGTGAACTCTTTGTTGCACAAAAGCTCTGAAAGTGTCAGTCAAAACAGGAAAAGAATGGAGCATTTCTCACATATTGAGTTTGGGAAATCTGATTGTTTCTCTTGGAACAGATTGTTCATTATAACAGTATCTATAATAAATGGAGTGCGCTGCTGAGATAGATGAAAATGAAATTAATTTGGCTCAGATGTGATCTTTGTTTTGCTTATGAGGATTTGAAACATCCTTACAGAGGTTCAGATTTCCATGCAATTTAGAAATAAAAGAGATTTCTAAATGCGTCTGTCTCCCTTGCCAGGGGCTGTCCTTCCCTCACTGCAGCTCTGCTGAACAGAGTAGCAAGTGTGAGAAAGTGTGTAGGAGACTTGTGTGTGATGGGGCCCCACCGGGGTGCTTGCCTAAGAGATGCATTTCCCAGTTACAGATATCGCACAAGATCACCCTGTGTTTTATTGCAGGTTGCCTACCAGATCGGCCACTATGAGTTGGCTAAGAAGGTTTTCTCACCGGTTTGGGATTATTTCGTTGCCTCTCCAGCTCAGGATGAGCAGTCCTGTGCTTGTGTAGGCAATATAATGATGGTTACACAGAGAAGGTAATTAGCCATATTATTTTAAGGTATTAATTAATATACATGACTGAAAGTATAGATGGTGGGTCAATGAAGACGAGCATTTGTTTTCAGTTTCATAATAAGGGAGCTGGAGTTGGGGCTGAGCAGCACAGTGCCTGCCTGGCATGTTTGAGGCCCTGAGTTCGATGCCAGGTACCAGAAAAAAGAAGCTTATGAAAAAATTCATGGTAAGTTAGCTCTTGTAAAACTATTTCTATCAGAGTTATAATAGGAGTGCATATATTCTGATGTATTGAGTCACAGAAAACAGTGAAGGTGGGTGCATGAAGATTGTGGACCAAGAATACCAAATAATAATGGAAGTTATGATGCCAGAAAACCCAAATATCTGTGGAGACTTTCATAACACAGCAAACTCATGTAGCGTCCAGTGGTGGATGTTATAGTACGAAGGCTTTTCCTTTGCTTTAGAGGCTCCCAGGCTCAAACCAGCAGCAGCTACAAATAGGCTGGTGGAAGCTACAGGAAACTTCAGGCTTTTGACCTTACTGCTTTTTTTCTCTCAAAGGAACAAAGCTTAAGAGCAGCTTCCAAAAATGACCTTAGTGTAATTTCGGGCTGACACAGCACAAAGTTTGAAATCTTCCTTGTTTAGAAGAAACCTTGTTTGTTAATACCTGAAGTTTCTTTAATAAGAGAAACCCTTCACTTTTCAAAGATAATGAGCTGAAAGGTGCTAATGATGGTTGAAGCAAGGAGTTGATAATACATACTGGTATTACAAGTATCATTCTATTTTGATTAAACAAATGCAGAGTTTACCACACTGTAGGATGCTGGGTGCTGGGGAGAGGACATAAGAGGCATAGGACTTGGCTTCTGCTTGCCTGGTGGATTATGGGAGACAAGTGTGAAAAGTGACTGAGAGTCCTACTGCTGAGGGACTGCGAAGCCTGTGATTTCTTAAGGGGACAAGAGAGGTGGCACATGCATGTGGAGGAAGATGATGAATGTGACTATAAGTATATTTTGACTTCGGGTGCCTTTGTGGATATGAGGTACCATTAGGTGTATTTAGGAGGAAGTGTGGGGTAAGGATAGGAACTTGGAAATGGTCTGTGGAGGCCATCATTAAAATCTTGAAAAGGAGCACTGTCCCTCAGGGATGCCTTTTAGTAGAAAAGGTAAAAGGCCAGAACAAACCCTGAGCTTTACTTACATTTAAGAGGAAGAAACAAGACTTATAACCAAGGAAGGATATCAAAAATGGGCTGCCTGAGAAATAAAAATCCAGGAAAATGCATTGCCATGGGAGGTTAAGAGTATCTTCAGGAGGACTGGCTAGGTGAATCAGACCCTAGTGCAAGGTCAAAGGCAATAAAACACAACAGAGAAGTCAAGGTCAAAACTTAAGAAGCATTTAGAGTTAGCAATCCGGAGGCCACTGGTAAATTCAAGGGAGCCCTTTCATGCTGGGAGGGGCCAGAAATCACTTTGCACTTGGCTGAGGAATAAATGGAAATGGAAGATCAGAACAAGCAAAGATGAAGGCAGGTGTGGTGGTGCACGCCTGTAATCCCAGCACTCGGGAGGCTGAGGCAGGAGGATTGGTGCAAGTTCCAGATGAGCCTGGGCTACAAAAGTGAGCTTAAGGCCAGCCTGAACTGCACAGTGAGACCCTGTCTCAAAAGACAAAAAAAAAAAAAAAAAAAAAAAAAAAAAAA
>PVJA010036262.1:0-21217 GCA_004027025.1 Myocastor coypus | reverse complement strand
TTCCTGTTTTAGGCATGAAGGATGCAGAGCTGAACAAAGTAGGTTTAATTTCATTAAGTTTACATTTCAGTGGGAAGAGATAGATAGGATACGACAGATAAGCACTCCAAAGGAAAAGAAAACTGCTTTGAGTGATTCTGTTACGGAAGAGGAGTGATTCTGCTGGACTCGTGATTGCTGAAGAGGTGAGAACGGACAAGACTTCAGAGAGAAAGGACAGCGAAGAGAGAATCTTGCAGGGAGCCATATTTTTTGATTTGTTCTTTTGTTTTTCTGGTACCAGGGATTGAACTTAGGACCTTGCACTTGCCAGGCAAGCACTTAAGGAAGCCATACTTTTAAAGAATAAGAGAAGAAAGAGTTTAGGATGGAATAGGAGAGCTCTGAGGATATACCACAGGGGAGAGGAAGTAGGAGAGGAGTGCTTGGTCGGTTGTGATGACACAACAGAACTGTGTGTCCACTCCCCAGGCTCCCCTGTGGTTGGGTGGCATCACCAGACCAGGTCTGGCTGATGGGCCATGCTGATTTATAGAGCTTGGGGTTCTATAGCTGTTGTGAGCTCTGCTGGGATATGGGAGCTGTGTCACCTTCCACATAACCCAGAGGGGTAAGAGGCCTGCTGTCTCCACTGGACTTATGTGAATACAGTGTGGGTTTTGGTGGTAAGATGTCACTGAAAGCTTGAGTTTCGGCAACATGGCTCATCTGCCTGCACTCGCTGAGGAGTGGAGTGGGTGGAAGGCTGGAGGACGCCGCTGGAACTTGGAATGAGGAGACCACTGGGGCATCTGAGGAGTGAGGTCAGTGTACGAGTAGGGCAGATGTCAGATGTTTGGGGATAGAGAACAATGTGCTGGAAATAAACAGGGAGGACAATGACAACAGATGACCATTTGAAGAAGTTTGGGATGAAGATATGAGATGTCTTGGTAACTTAGACAACAGAGCCCGGTTAGGGAGCAATTTAGAAAAGGACAGAGTGAATGAGTGTGTCTACCAAATGAAGGCAGCTTGGGAGGCAAGACAAGGAGTCATTGTCAGGTGTGGTGGTGCTCATCTATAGTCATAGCTACTCAGGAGGATGCAACAGAAAGATTTCAGGTTCAAGGAAAGCCTGGGCAATTTAGTAAGACCTTGCCTCAAAATAAAAAGACAAAAATAAATCAGGGGATCTAGCTCAGGAGGGCAGTTGCCTTGCATGTGTGGGACCATGGGTTTAACTGAAAGATGATAAAGAGAAAGAGATGGGGGAGGGAGAGGGGAGGGATATTGTGGAACACTTATAGTCAGTGAGAAAGACAGTTAAGGAAGAAGGTGATGGGCAGAATTAGAGGGCAGCCCCACAATGCTTTGCAAGGGCACAGCCAGGAGCAGTGCCAGGCTAGGGATAGGGAAGACCTAGGGGGATCAGAGGGGCCCTGGGTCAATTAGTGGTAGTGGACCTTGATCAGGACTAAGGCCAATGTACAGCATCCATGCTGGAAGGCCCTGGCCAGGTCCTAGGGATGTTTTGCTTCATATGTTTGTGTGTCTTCTCTCTATGTCTCAACTCCAGACAGCAGCCCTCTCCCACTGCCTCCTGCCTCTACCCTAACTGTCTACCAGTGCTCTTGCCTTCAATCCTGGAATCCACTAGGAAGTTTGTAGGAAAGGAACCCCAGGTTCCCGCCCAATTCTGAGGTGGTGCAAGGATTCCATGGGTGCTCTCATGGCTGTAGCAGGTGGCAGCTGCTTCTGTTAACTTCATTATCATGAGCTAACCCTTATAGTAGCCCCTGGGGCCCATCTGGATTGCAAATGGCATCCAAAATAATATATATTTGGGCAGCATTATTGAGATATTTACATAATTACAGGTCTATGATGCCACATAATTAGACCTATTATAATTCCTCATGTCATAGTTTAACCACATCGCAGGCCTCCCTAGCCATAGAACACACTTCTTATACTGACTGTAAGTTATTCTATAATGTACCAGCATTTCCTCAATAGCAGTCCATTTTCCAGCTTGACTTTTATAGGAAAGACTTCTTTCTCAGGTGAAAGAGAAAATATAAGGGTCGGGGGACAAAAAAGTAAGAGTACAGTACTTAGAACCATGCCTGGCATATATGTAAGTGCCTAATAAGTACTAGCTGCATTTAGCATCATTGCCATCTTCAACATCATTATTGTCACTGTCACCACCATCTCCTCCATTACCATCATCACCATGACTATTTCCTTCACTATTACCACTGCCACTGTAATTGTGGTAATCACTACAACAAACAGGATCACACACACCACACATCACTCTCACCTTCAGCACCATCAATACAGCCATGATCATCTCCACCATCACGTCATTACCACCAGCACTATCACCACCACAACCACCGTCACCACCGCTACCACCATCACCTTCGCCACCATCATTACCACTGCCACCATCACCATCCCCACCACCAGCACCACCACCGTCACCATCACCACCACCATTATCACCACCATCATTATGACCAACACCATCACCAGCATCACCACCTACACCATCACAACCGTTGTCAGTATCACCACCATCACCACCACCGTCATCAGCACGACCATCACCACAGCTGTGACGATCGCCATCACCATTACTGCCAAGACCATTCCACTGCCACCACCATCAGCAGCATTTCTACCATCGTAATTATTACCGTCACCATCACCACCATCACCATCTCTTGTCAAGTTCACTTTCATCATAACCATCCTTTCTTGTAGCTTTGCAGTCTTAGAGTAAACCCATGCTTTTCTTCCCCGTCTGTCAGTACTATTCAGTATAGTAGCTCTTCATTCTTTATTATTGAAGCTATTTCCTGAGGAATATTAAAGTATCACTCTCCCTCACCATTTTAATTATTTACTCTCAGCATCCTGCTGATAGGCCTCTGAGCTCTGCAAGGGAGATTAGGATATGTTCAAAGTAGGGGAGGGCGGGGAGTCCATGTCACTTCCCCATCTGTGGCTTTGGGAGTGATTAGCCAGTTCGGTGGTCCTGTGTGTTATGGCTGAAGTAAGGGTCAGTTCCAAGGGAGAAGGTCTTGTGCTGGACCGTGTCAAGCAAGGTGACACCTTGGAGAAATGACAAAGATGTCCAAATGAATTTTCCCCAAAGGAGCCAGCTTTGCTTATTAGTTTTTGGTGAGGTGGGAAAGAGAAGAGGAGAGACTAGAAATGAGACACTGCGCCCTTCATGCTGACCCTAAGTTGGACACCGAAGCTGCTGTCCTGCTCTCAGGAAGAGAGTTCAGGCCGCAGGTTCCCAGCCAGCTGCTGTGGATCGAAAAAGGAACTGCATCTCTGTACCATCTGCTTTGCCGTCCATTAAAATGGTTGTTTTCTCATGCTAACGTATCTGCTCCATTTCATGCTTCTCCCTTCCTAGCCTGGTTTCTTTGCACAATAAAAAAAGCAGCAAAATCCATCTCTCCTCCACTTTGTCTATGTCCAGTCACATTTCTTTGTCATGTGTGTTGCATGCCACGGCTTTGCTACCACGTGCCAATGTGAGGTGGGCCCTGGGCTGGAGGGTGTGGGTCTTCAGGAACAAGTTCCAGGCCTCTGTGTAGGGGCCTGATGCAGAAATCACCCCACCTGGAGTATCCTGGTCCACTTGGGCTGGTGGCCATTGGCTCAGAAGAAAGGGCTGGATCAGGCCAGGTAAGTGAAAAAAGATAGTGACCAGCCTGCTTCTTGTCATTCATCCAGACGTGACATAAAGCAGGTGCTAAAGGAGGCGCAGGGCAGGCATGAGGGGCTCAATGGGGGTGGCTAGGAATCAGGGGAGGCCACCTGGTCGTAAGAGGCGGACTCTTGGTTAATGTGCACCAGCTCTACAAACGTCAGATTTTTTCTCTCTCCAGTGTGGGGTTGTAAGAGGAGTTTATCATACGTTATAAGGGGTGGGACTCAAGTTAATGAACCCAGGGCCTGTCATCATGACAGCTTTCTACCTCCTTGGACAAAGCCTGTTTCCTAGTTTGGGTCTTTCCGCCCCATGTTCTACATGAAGTTTAGTCTGGACTCTGCAGGCAATGAGATGGCAACAGGGAAGCCAGAGGGGTCCATGGGCCGCATAGGCTTGGGCTCTGCTTCTTGAGTAGTCGGGCTGCTGTCGTAGCCAAGGGCTTTAGTTTTCTATTACTGTGTCGCAAATGACCACACGCAGCAAGAATTCATTAACCTACAAGTGTCTGGGAGAGACTGAGCTGGTGTCTTAGTCATGAGACTCTGCCTGGGCTTTAATTTTCTGACTCCTAGAATGGGGTAGTTCATAGATGCTCAGTGCCCGGCCTTTGTAGAAGGCCCATGCTCTGTTGTGCAGTCGCCCCCCCTCCTCGCCCCGTTCCACCTGACACCTGTTTTCCACACGCTCCTCTGTCTGCCCCCCCCAGCCCTGCTGCACCGTTGCCACCATTACCATGATTCTTGGAGGGTGGTCCCCAGGTAGAACTGTGCTCTCTTCTATAGAAGGGAAGCGCTGGTAGAGCTGAATCTAGAGCTCCTTGGACTTTCAAGCAGGGAAACTCATCGAGGCTCTGGGAGATTTAGACTCCCGGAGATGCTCTGTTCAGACATACAGCTTTCTCATTGTGTCCTTGCTTGGCAGAGCTGAGGAAGCTCTCTGGGTTCTTTCACGAGGAAGTCAGTCCCATCGCTAATAATTTCCCAAAAGGCCCCTCTCCTGATGTCATCAGCTTGGGGTAGGGAGATTTCAGTATATAAGAATTCGGAAAGGGACACAAGCTTTTGTCATACATAGGAACTCAGCTCCCAGGGTCATGTGCAAGAGGTTGGTCAGGCTGAGCACACTCTTAGCACAAGGGGCAGTAGGCAGGACCCCAGCCCTGGGTGCGGAAACTCAGATCTATTTCTGCAGTGAGTGTCAGTGCAGACTGTTCTTCCTCCAGAAGCCGCCCACAGGCCTGGCCACATTCTGGTCCAATCACAGAGAAGCTCTGCCTCGCTGATCCTCTGCATGCTTTGAGTCTCTCTGACGTCTGCTCCTAGTTTCTAGACAGAGGTTAAAAGGGGCTGGTATGATGAGGTCAAGCTTACCAGATTCCATCCTCTTGGAAAAGCTGACCTTGGGGTGTCCTTACAGTTCTCACCAAAACTCAAGGGCAGGGGTGAGCATCCCAGGACCTGACTTCTGCCTGCTACGGTGGTGGTCCCCAGAGCCTGGGGAGGTAACGAATTTTTTAAAGTCGAGTGTAGCTTAGTAGAGCATCTGGCATGTCAAGTAGAGGCTTGATGCCTGATTCAGTCATTGCATCTCATCTGGGTCCAGCTTTCTGTCCTGCGATGGTTCTTGGGAGAGTGGATTCCACTTGGAGCTCTGCGTGACCCTGCAGAAGGGAGGGGCTGTTAGAAGCTTATGGGTCACCTGGTGTTTCAGTCAGAACATGAGTCCTGAGCACCCTCCAATCCAGAGTCCCTTTTAATGGGGCTGGGTGGGGCTAGGATCTGCATTTGTAACCAGCACCCTAGAGAATCTGATGTGGCTGCTCTGTGGGCCACCCAGGGACACCTGACCAGTGGGTCTGCACGCTGATGTGTGTTAGCGAGTTTGCTGTCAAGGCTTTCTTTCCGAAGTGGCAGTTCCTTGGCTTCTCAGAGAATGAAGTCTCCCCTTCTGTGGAATGGGGATAGTGTCGAGGTACTTCCCCAAGAAATTCTGGGGCCTAAATGCAATCATCCATGGTCATGAATGAAGCACTCGGCTCAGCACCTTGCATCTGCTAAGCTTTTGCTCTGCATTTCCAAAAATACGGTTGCTAGGGTATTACCCAGCAGCCCAGGGCTTGGTTGGTGCTCCCCACTTGTGGGAATCTGGGCAGCAGAGCAGCACCTGCAGTGGCTCGTTGGGAAGGGGGTGGCGTTTGAACTTCAGGGAGCCCACCTGGAGCGTGGAGGTTCTCCTCATCCCACCCAGGCTGCTCAGCCTCTGTGGGCGCTGGCCTTTGTCTTCCTTCAAAGACACTTCTTGGGTGCACCTGAGTCTCCTGTTCAGCCTGAGCCTGGTCCCTCAGATGTCCCAGAAGCCGGGCTTCCCTGGCCAGAGCTGGCTTCCTCCCTCAGCGTCAGGGCAGTGCTTGGCTGGGGCGGAGGTGCATGGAGGCCTCTGAGCAGGATGTCCCAGAGGCTGTTTCAAAGAGGGTCTGTTTGTAGCATTTTTTTCTTGATGGAGGCACTGATCCAATGGCCCCTGACACCGCATCTGTCCCAGAACTTCTAGCCATGCCAGGCCTTGATGTGGCAGGTGGCTGCAGCAGGCTTTTACAAATGGAACTCAGTGAGTCCAAGCCACTGGGCCATGTTGGCTGCAGAGGCAAGAGCCTTACTGGGAGTCCTGGTCTTACTTTCCTTTGTTGGCTTGAACAGAGCTTCTTCAGGCTCTGTGAGTTAATGTGCCATATCTGCCAGCCTGCCTAAACACGTGGGGTGCTGGGCCACAGCACCCCAAGGAGGCCAGGGTCCTTGTCCTTCATCCCCTGGGCCACTCCTTGCCCTGTGTTGCCTGCTTCCTCTGCCCATCATGCCCATGGTCCCCTCAAGGTGTCTCAGTAGCTGTAGTCAGGGATGAGGGGCTTTGGTAGGCTTCAGGACAAGGTAAGGTTCCAGCCGCAAGAGGCAGCAAAGCCCAAGCTGGGCTGACTTGTGTCATCTACCTGGTTCAGTCAAAATGTTCATTTCTCCAGGCCAGAGGTTGAGGCCAAGGATGGAGATGGGAACGACAAGGAGTGTGGGGAGCCATTTCTCACCTGGGAAATGAAGGATGACTCAGAACTCACCCTGGCGCACTCCAGCACCCCAGGCCTAGAGGAGGATGGTTTGTGTCCTGGGGTACCACTGTCTTGCCAAGGAGGCTTGGCCAGGGCTGAGAGACAGACAGGTGGAGGGATGACCTGAGATGAGTTCTCTGAATAGCTTTGCTACTGTCACAGGGGCCTTGGGAGTACTCCTCAGCTCCCCAGGAGGAAGTGCTACCAAGCCTGGACTCTTGCCACTGCTAGGGTGTTAGGGGTGCCTGCAGTGGGCCCCCTATCTCCTGACTGCTTATGGCGCTCAGCAGAAAAGAAAGAGCAAGAGACAAATAGGGGTGCAGGCAGGGATCTGGGATGTGCAGTCGTTCGCAGAGCACCAAAGACCGGGGCCAGCCAGAACCTCGGTATTTATCCCTTACATCAGAGTCAAGGGCAGCAGAGACAGGGCAGTGGGTGTTTCCCGGAGCAGTGAAGGTGGCCACAGGGGAGGATGGGGGAAGGACAAAGCATTCTGGCAAGGCCAAAGAGGAGACAGGCCGGTGAGGGAACCATAGCTTCTCCAGGTTCCTATTGTCTCCAGGGGGTCTTACCTCGCCCTTCCCTAGGCCACAGCAGTCATCAGCCCTAGGGCTTCCAGCTGTGAGCCTGAAAGAGCAGGGCATTTCCTCTCAGTCTGGCTCCAGGGCAGGAAACTTTGAACCTTGACTCACCTTGTGAGTTGTGGGTCCCCAGCGGAAGGAGCCAGAGTTAGCAGATGCCCAGGCCAGCAGGGCCTGCTCACGGCTGGTACTCTTCTTGCTCTTCCACAGCCTGGCCAGCACCTGGCTCCCAGCCCCCACCTGGCCGTGTACACCGGGACCTGCGTGCCGCCCTCTCCTTCCGGGCCCCTCTCCCCTTCCTGCCGCTCCCCAAGGAGGCCCTTTGCTTCGCCCAGCCGCTTCATCCGGAGACCCAGCAACGCCATGTGCCCAGCACCCCTTCAGGGGGCCCTGGAGAGTTCCTCGGGCGCAGAGCCCAAAGGGGAGGCCGGCTGGTCCGGAGTCCCCCGCGGGTCCCTGGCTCCAGAGGGCTGCGAGGCCTCCACCACTGATCGCCACGGGGCCCCCAGCAAGGCCCGTGCATCCCTGTCCTTCAGCAGATTCCTGCGGCGGGGCTGCCTGGCCTCCCCGGTCTTCGCTCGCCTGTCCCCCAAGTGCCCTGCTGTTTCTCATGGCAAGGTGCAGCCCCTGAGCGATGTGGGCCAGCAGCTGCCGAGGCTGAAACCCAAGCGAGTGACCAAGTAAGCGTCCAGGAGCTGGGACTGCAGGGGTGGCTGGGGGCGTGGGCAAAAGCCTCGTGGTCTGTGGTGTGGATGTGGTCAGGGGCCGGCCTTACTGTGCCAAGAGGAGAACCCTGGAGAACGTGACCACGCGTGGGCTGCTCCCAGCTCTGGGTCGCTGGGAAGCCTGCAGCCCAGTCCTGCCCTCTGTCTTCCTGAGAAGGAAGAGAATGGCACGCGTGTCTTTTCTTTTTGCCCTTAATTCCCTGTCCTTACTCTTTCCTTTCCACGCCCCGCTCCCGGGCCTACTTGTCTAACGCACTGTGGCATTTGTAAGAGGCAGGAAAGGTTGGTGGCTGCCGTGAAGACCACATGTAGTGAAATCCCAAGGGGAGTTCCAGTAGCTTCTGCCTCCTCCCTGCTAGGTGCCCTTACTTCTGGTCGCCTATGTACCCCTATTTCCTGTCTCCTAGGTACCCTTACTTCCGGTCTTCTAGGTGCCCTTACTTCCCATCTCCTACGTACCTTGCTTCCGGTCTAAAAGGACAATCCCCTCCCCTCCATTCAGCACACCCTCCCTCAGAGGAACTGAAGGGATTCCTACTGTAGCAGTGATTCCCGGGACAATGACAGTGCCCAGAGTTTGCCTTGAGCAGTGGCCCCTCTGTACTCCACTCCAGGTGGCTCTGCGAGCCTGGCCTCTAAGAAGCCTGGGTGTCCTGACATAGCCCACAAGGAGCAGAGGCAAGGCCTGAGGAGGCCTGACAATGTCTGTACCAGTGACAGAGAGCAACATTGCAGACAGTGCAAAACCAGGAACCAGCCCCAGCCTGATAAGATTTAGGGGAGACAGTCAGGGGCACCCTCAAATCAAGCAAACCTGCTTCTGTGCTTGGAGAAGGGAGACAGCCATGGATACTCAGGATGTGAGATCTCTGCTGTGTTGTGCACATGGAAGACCTGGCCCTGTGTTGGTCACATGGGGGAGCAAGAGGGAAGGTGGCTTTGCTCCCCCAGGAGGGGATCGGAATCTAGGGTGAGGGTGTCTGCTGATCTTTTCCACTGCCCTTGACGAGTGTGCGGGTTAGCTTGGTGGCCATTGTCTCCTGACATGTGGGCACAGGGTTTTAAAATGCTGTCTTACCAGGGACTGCCAAGTCCCCAGAAGGCAGTTCAAAGGGGTTGAGAATTAGGTACATCCTTCAGGAACATCCCGAATTCATCAAAACCCTACATGCTTGAGCCCTTTAAATGATTATGAAACCCATTCAGAATTATCTTTAATTTAATTTAAGGGGATCCCCAGAGCCAGTGGTTGCACCCCCAAACTTTAGAAAATGTCTGTGGTGTGCTATGTTTCCCCCTGGGACTGTTGGGGTTCTACGGGGATTAGCCGTCCTGCCCTTTCATTGCTTGCTTTTCTGTTGTGTTTGAAGCTTTTTCCAGATCAAAATGGATGTTCCTACAGACATTGGACCCTTCCTGATGGACTCAGATGACACAGGGACAGGAGAGTCTGGGGACCGGGACACAGAGAAGGAGGTCATCTGCCCCTGGGAGAGCCTTGCCTTGGGAAAGGCAGGCTGAGCTGGTGCCCCTGGTGCTCCTTGGGGACACTACCAGACAGGGCCATGGGATGCACTTGGTGTCAAGCTGAAGTGCATTGGTGCGAAGTTGGAGGCTGGTCAGACAGATGGCTGGGCTCTGGGGAAGAGCACTCTGGCTGGCTCCCTGGGGCCACCCCTTCTCTTCCTCTGACTTTCCCTTGCTTGGCCAGAAAAGTCCAAGTGGACTAGAAGTCCCTTGCTGCCTTACAACCAATAAAAGGTGAATTGGAAGTTTCCTGAGTTGGACTGTTAGCATGTGCCCAGTTGTTCAGAAGCGAAATTCACTTCTCCTTGAGTTTGTGACAAAGGGATATTGAGCCCTCCCAAGAACTCTCCATCCTTGTCTAAATAGGGTGAGGGTAGGGTGATGCTTTTGCTCCATGGAGGTTCTCTCAGGAAGGCATGCCCCTAGAGTGCCAGATCCTCCAAGAACTCAGCACCAGAGCCAAGTGTGTCAGGGAAACACCTCTAGAGGACAGCAGGTGGGAACCCAGGTGCAGGTCTGACCTCAGAGGGTAGAGGTAGAGACCAGGAAGTCTCTGGTGGCAGCACAGTTCCAAGAACCCATGGGTGGCCATCCCGTGGGCATATGGAGCCAGTCACTGGCCCTGTAGTCGCAACATGCAATGGCAAGGACTTGCTGGTGGGTCATGTGCCACAGTGACTGTACCGTCAGCCTATCTGCGTTGGGCGCTCTGAACACCATTTTTATGTCTGTTGTACCTGGATGGTGGGCACTTCTGGAGGGGCAGGCGTTGGCTGCCCCTGCCACCTCTTCTCCTAAGTATGTATCTAGCGGAACTGGCCCCCTTCTGTGTGCTTGACACTTTGCTAGGCCTGGCAAGGCACCTGAGAGAGGACGTCTTGGCCCACTGATTCATCCAGTGATTCCCAACCAGGGGATGGATTTCATTCCTCAGTGGACACAGGGCAGGGTCTGGAGGCATTTTTGCTTGTCTCCACTGGGGTGGAGGGTGAGGGTTGCTACTGACATCTACAGGTGGAGCTCAAGGGTGACACTACAACACACAGAGCTCCCCACAATGAAAGATTATCTGTCCATAAGTGGTGCCACTGTCAGGAGGTTCCGAGTGACACCTTTGACTTTGGCTTCTTGCCAAAGGGGCCTACTTGGAGCATAATGGGCATGGACTGCGGGCTGAGATTAAGAGCTACATGGTGAATCAAACATTTCTTAAAAGTTGCATGAAAAGCCCTCAGAGGACAGAAAGAAAAAAAAATCTAGTGCTTGCAAATCACTCATTCTGCTCTTCCCCTGGAATCCCTGGCTGTGTCACCACTCAGTAGATAGGAGCCTGGACTTGCTGATAACTTCTGATAGCACATCTCACTTAAGGCATAAATGCTGGGGCCATGGAAGCAGCTCTGCGCAGGCCTAATAATGAACGTTTGGGTAGCTGGGCATGGTGGCACATGCCCAGATTCCAGTACTCTGGGGGACAAGGCAGGAGGACTGTTATTTCACGCCCAGCTTGGACAACGTAGGGACGTAGCAAGACCCTGTCTCAAACATAAACATTTTGAAAAGCCAACAAATATAACTTTATGTTCAAGTCCATTCCTATAAAACAAACAATGCAACAAAAATGAATCTTGCTGCAGCCCAAACTCTGACTTGGGGATGCCCACAGAGTCTTCTATGCTTCAGGAGAGTTGCCCCACTTTCCCCACATCCACCTCTGTGCCCAGGAGGAAGCAATGACGAAGGAGCCGCTGTGTGTTCACAGCCCGCAGGGAGCCTGCATCCTTATAGCTCCCGGTCCCTTGTTCAGGACTTGCTCCTGTGGTCTCTCCGAGCCTGGGAGGAGTCAGGGCCTTGGAATCTTCACTGAAACCAATTTATGAGCAGCCAGACTGCGAGTGTCCAAATACCAGGAAGGAAGATGTAGAGAATGGACATGGGGGATGCCTGGGATCCTCTACATTGGAGCTGTCACTATCTCTGAGGGGAATGAAAATATATTGAGGGCCAGGGAGATAGCTCAGCGCTATGAGTGCCTCCCTGGCAAGGGCAAGGTCCTGAGTTTGATCCCTGGTACTGCAAAAATAAAAATAAATAATAGAATATGAAAGAGTGTTTCTTTCTGCCAAATATAAGTGCCTGACAATGTAGACATGCTGTTTCAAATGACGGAGCATGTGACTTTTCTCTTGGATTGCAGCTATGGCCGCTGCAGGTCACACCCCAGGTGTGCTAATGGCAACCAAGTCCCCTCCCTCCCCAGAGCTGCTCTTCTTGCACTGAAGCAAGCTGCCTGCTGGTGTGGGGTACCCACATCCTGCCTCGTCCCTTTCCATCTTGGGACGGTGCTTGAATTTCCTCTGCTAACCGGGGGTGGCAATGTGATCTTCTTCAGGGAGTGAGGGAGCTTATAGGATGACGCACCATGCATGCGGGGTCCTGGGAAACCCTTCACTTAGCTTAAGAGAGGGCAAAACCCCGGGTATCGGGCTTGCGACTTCAAGACCTTGGCCTTTGCCAGGCTGCCACCTGCCCAGTACAGTTTCCCAAGGGGCAGGTGGTTGGCACCTACTGTTTATGCTTCCCTTTCAGGGTCACTGCAGAAAGAACCCCATTTCAATATCTTATTACATTAGTCAGTGTCCCAGGAATGTTCTTGTTTTCTTTCTCTTGACAAGTGACAAGCAGAGCAAGTTCTTCCAGGGACCCAATGCCATTGTCCCTTTGCTCTCTCTGGGGAGGGCACCCTGCTATCCATGCAAGGCTGTGCACTTGCTGAGCCCTGGAGGAGGCCACGCTGCTGCTTGTGTAATTGCTGGGACCTTCAAGGAGCCCATGCTGGCCATACTCCCGCCGAGTCCCATGGTGCCCAGCGCAGGGGCTGGGAGTAATGATGGGGACCAAGGGCTGCCAACATGTCTGACTCAGAGGCCCAGTTCTGCACGTGGGGTGGCCGAGTCCTCACCACACTTCACCAGAAGAGGGAGTTGGAGGCTCACGGATCCGGAAAGAGAGGCCCTGGGATTTTTCTGGTGAGCGTTCCTGGTTGGAAAGGCAGGCTGAGGATGCAGAGAGGCCTTTCCTTCTGGAAGGGGTCTACGAGAGACCTGGGCCTCTGCGGGGGCTCTGTCCTTCTATCCTCAGACCCTAGCCTAGGAGCTGGCCAAGGCACGGACTCGGGAGAGGGTAAGCCTCCTACCGGGTTTCCTTGCGGCCTGCATGGCCCTTGGTGACTCCATGTCCCCTGGCCACTGTGTGCAGATGGGGACCAGGGGAAGGAGGTCTGTCTCTAGTGGCTCTGGGTGAGGCTTGAGACTCCATGGAAAAACTTCACCAGAGAGGAAATTTCCTCAACCCTGTCGAGTGGACCAAGGCCAGAAGAGTTCATCCCTGGGCCAATGGTCATCCCTGCCCAGCTCTGACAGCCAGTCTGTAGACCAGGAAGCCTTATTACCTTTGAGTACTTCACTGAGAGGAGAGGCCAGAGGCTGGGGCATCCAGAGCAGGTGGTCCAGCATATGGTCATAGGAGGGGGAGTGAGCCCCCTTTTTAGTTCCTCAGCTAGTGGCAGGGACTCCCCCTAGGACAGAGGTCCAGAGGGGAGTGGGCGTCCTTGAATCTTGGAGCACTGCTCCGGGGGAGGGTTCTACAAATGCACGGTGCCCAGCACCACGTGAGCACAGTCTGGTCTGTGCGCTGCCTGCACAGGATGCTGTGGGACATGGGCTGCTACTAGGTACGCGGGGACATGGGGACATGACCCAGACCCCAAGACAGCAGTCACTCAGGCAACGCCTGTGGAAATCATCCCTGCCTGTGGCTGGAAGCTCGGGCTTATAAAGAACAGCTGTCTCCCTGCCACAGTGCTTAGGGAGCGAAGACACAGCATGTGAGACAAGGCACTGGGGTACGCGGGGTCCAGCTCGAGTCTCTGCAGAACCGTTAGACAAGAAGTCAGCCAGTCCCTCTGCTAACTTCCATGCTCTGCCTTTAATCCACAGGCATCACTAAGTCATCTTGTCCTGAAAGCCTTGCTCTCAGAAAGTAAAGGATTTGATGGCTCAGTGGCCTAAAGCGCCTGCTTGGGAAAGCTTGGGCGGCTTCAGGGACCGCAGTTCGATCCCCGGCACCACATGCTGCGCCAGCCCAGCCCTCGGGGTGGGCTGAGCCGGTCATGAAAATGAGTGAATAAACAAACAAAGGTTCTGAAACAAGAAAAAAAAAAATTAAATTAAAAAAATAAATTAAAAAAAAAAAAAAAAAGGATTTGGACGCTCATCTCTCAGACTCACATTTAAGGGGCCCCTAGGGGGTTTCTGCTCACACTTTGCCCTTGCTACAGTGTTTCCAGCAACCACATAACCACCATCAATTTGCACTGGCCATCTGCCAGCTTGGGAGTGGTAGAAGCCTGAACTGAAGTCTAACTTGCTTTATTCTCTCTCTCTCTCTCTCTCTCTCTCTCTCTCTCTCCTCCTTCCTTCCTTTCTTTTTTTAACTTTATTTTTTAAATATTTATTTATTTATTTACTTATTTATTACCTTTTTTGAGACAGGGTCTCACTATGCAGTTCTGGCTGGCCTTGAGCTCACTTTTGTAGCCCAGGCTCGTCCTGAACTCACACTGATCCTCCTGCCTCAGCCTCCCAAGTGTTGGGATTATAGGCATGCACCACCATGCCCATCTTCTTCCTTTCTTTCTTTCTTTCTTTCTTTCCCAGGACCAGGGTTCGAACTCACAACCTTGTACTTGCCAGGCAGGCACTTGTGCAACAGAGCTAACTCCCCAGCTGCTTCTCTCTCTCTCTCTCTCTCTCTCTCTCTCTTTCTTTCTCTCCCTCCCTCCCTCCCTTCCTCTTTCTCTCTCTCCTTCCCTCCTCTTTCTCTTTCTTCTCTGGGAATTTCAAAATATAGAAAAATAAAAATGAAAATAGAATGAATATCCATGTATTTTCACTTACAAGGGGTTAGTCTTAATCAATTGGCTACTATTTTAGCCTAATTATTTCTAAGGCATAAAAATAGGATAAAGCATTGCTCCATTCTTTTCACCCATCTTCCCCTCTTGTCTGACATGTCAGCATAATTTTCTGTAAGCAGCCAGAGAGTAAATATTTTATATTTTCCAAGGCACATTTAGTCTTTCTGTCCTTCACCTTCCTCCTCTTTCTCCTTCTTTTTGCAACCATTAAAAACAAATATAAAAGCTATCACATGTGATGAAGTGTTAATGTCCAGAATATAAAGGCAATTCCTTTAACTCAACAAAAAAAGGAGTCTACTTAACTTAAAATTTGAATAGCCATTTCTGCAAGAAGGGTGTGCAAATGGAAACTGAACAAAATATTGGGGCCGGGGAGATAGCTCCATGGCACAAGTGCCTGCCTGGCAAGTGCAAGGTTGTGAGTTTCAACTCAGGTCCTTCAAAAACAAACAAACAAACAAACAAACACTCTGAAGTTCCAGTGGAAACACAAAAGACCCAGAGGAGCCAAACCAATCCTAAGCAAGAGGCTAGAGACATCACAAAGCCCAATTACTAACTGTACTACAAAGCCATAGTAACAAAGCAGCATGGTCTGGCACAGAATTAGACACAGAGATTCATAGGATAGAACAGAGGATACAGAGGGAACCCCACCCAAGTGCATCTGTCTGAGCCATGAACACACATCCCAGAAGAAACAGCTTCTTTACCAAATGGTGCTGGGAAAACTGGGTATCCATATATAAAAGATTGAAACTAGATTTTTATCATTGGGTAGAAAATATCAATTCAAAATAGATCAAAGACATGGACATTGAACTTGCTAGAGAAAAAAAAGGGGGAACACTTAAAGCTGTAGGGACAGGAAAAAACTTCCTAAGAAGTAGTCTAATTCCACAGGGAATAATAAGAATCAACAAATGAGACTATATAAAATTTAAAAGTTTCTGCATGGCATAAAAACAGTGAACAAAGTAAAACTAATGGCTTAAGGAATGGCAAAAATGTTTGACGGCTACTGTTCCAACAGACGATTAATATCTGGAACATGTAAAGGTCTCAAAAAACTTAATACCAAAAGAAACCAAATGGCCCAATCAATTCATAGACAAATAAATTGAATAATTATCTCTCAAAAGAAGTATAAATGGCCAAGAAATAGATGAGAACAATTTCAGCATCTTTCATTACTAGGGAAATGGAAAAATCAAAAGTGCATTGACAGTCTTGCTTCAGTTGGAATCGCTAGCATCAAGAATGTCGAAAGCAAAATAGCAATAGATGATGGTGCAGATTCAAGGAAAAAGGAACCTTTCTGTACTGCTGGGAGAAGTGGAAATTAGTGCAGCTTCTATGGCAATTATGGTGGAGATTTTAAAAAATCTAACTAAAAATAGCTGTTGTGGTTTGTGTTTAGATGTTTAGGGGCTTCCCTAAAGCCCCCATGGTCATAGATGGGGCTTTTTCAGAGAAGGCTGGATCTAGAGGGTGTGACACTGGCATTGATTCATGGTGCAATGCTAGAACTGAGGGTACTAGGGTTAAGGGTGTGAGCGCTGCCCAGCCTAGCCAGCTTGGGTAAGACATGAGGGATAGTCCATACAGCAGTCCCTTGTTGCTTTCCTGCCTTCTGCCCACCATGAATCATTTATCCTTTGAAATTCCCATTGGCCATCCCACCTGTATATCTATATGTATCAGAAAAAATGCAAGTCAGCATACTATAGGGATATCTGTAAACCCATTTACTGTAGCACAGTTGACAATAGCCAAGATATAGAGCCCGCATAGGTGCCCATCAACAGATGAATGACCAAGGAAAACGTGGCATGTATGCACAATGGATTATTATTTAGCAGTAATGAAAAATGCAATTATATTATCTGTAGGAAAGTAGATGGAAGTGGTGATCGGAAGATCAGCAAAACAAAATAGAAGGTGGAGAAATAGCTACAAACACACTCAACCACCTATTGTTGACAAAGGGGCCAAACACCTTTACTAGAAAAAAGGTATCTTTTTTTATAAATGGTTCTTGGAAAACTGACTTCATGCTGAAAACTAAACCCAGGTCAGTATCTCTCACCATGCACTAAACCAAGATCCAAACAGATCAAAGATTTAAATATGAAAACAGAAGCACTTAATGTGCTAAAAGGTAAAATAGATAAATCTTTTGAAGATGTAACTCTGGCAAAGATTTTATGAACAAACCCCCAATTTCGCAGGAAGTATTACAAAGACACAACAGTTGGGATCACATCAAACTAAAAAGCTCTTGCATAGTGAAAGAAGACACCAATAGAGTGAAGAGACAGCCCACATAATAAGAAAAAAAATTATCAGCTATGCATCAAACAAAAAAACTAACATCTAGAATGTGTAAGTAACTAAAAAAAAAATCAGATTCCCAATTTTAAAACTCTAATCCAAAAATTGGCATTTGCAATGAAAAGACACTTCAGGTGAAGAGGTACAAACAAAAAATAAATATATGAGAAAAGTTCAATGTCACTAGTAATTTGAGAGTTAGAAATTCAAACAACACTGAGATTCCATGTCTAAGGCAATGGCTATCATCAAGACATTAAACCAATAACATTCTAGTGAGGAATCCTTAAACTAGTGAAATCACTATGGAAATCAGTATAGAGACTTCTCAAAAGGTTAGAAGTAGAAGTTCCATTTGACATAGCTTTTTCCCTCCTAGATATCTTTCCAAAATAGTTAAAAAGCATCCTACCACAGTAATACATGCATACCCATGTCTATAGCAGCAAAGTTTATAATGCACAAATCTTGGGAATAATCCATCTAGCCAACAACATAAAATGTGTTTATATACAACAGAGTAGTATTCTGCTATAAAGAAGGATAATAATAATCCCAGCTTCCCTTGGATGAGTCCTACTTGGTCATGATGTATAACCTTTTTGATGATTTGTTGCATTTTGCCTGCCAGTATTTTATTGAGGATTTTTGCATCTATGTTCATTAAGGAGATTGGCCTGTACTTCTCCATGTTTTTGGTTTCCCCCCTCACATGTGCTTTGGGTTAACTTGCTTTTTCTTTTCTAACACCTGGAAGTAAGCATTTGATTATTTATTGGAGCTTGCTCTGCCTTACTGATGACTGTAAATTTCCTTTTCAGGACTGCTTTCAATGTGTCCCATAAATTTTTGTATGGCATATTACATTATTGTTTAAATGTAGGCAGTTTCATCTGTAACCCATTGGTTGTTCAGAAGAGTGGTATTTAGTTTCTATGTGTCTGTATTTTTGTGAGTTTTTGCCACTGATTTTCAATTACATTGAACTAAGATCTGATAATATGGATGGTACAATTTCAATTTCTTTGCACTTATCAAGCATGTTCTATGAGCTAGGATGTAATTTATTTTGGAGAAAGTCCTGTGTGCTTCAGAAAAGAATCTGAATTCTCTTTTTGAGTGAAACATTTTAAAGGTATCTACTAAGTCCATTTCTTCAAAGGTTTGGTTTAATTCTGATTTTTTTGTTGATTTTTGTTTAATTAATTTGTCTATTTGTGACAGAGAGACAGTATAGTTCCCTATTCAATTGCATTAGTGTACATCTGATTTTTCATATCTGTTATGGTTTATATCTAGTTGTCCCCCAAAGCCTAATGTAGTCATGGGGCAGGGATTTCTATAGATGGAGACTTGACTCATGAGTCACTGGGATTATGTGTTTTAGTACTGATCTAGAGTTTGAGAGTTGATCCATGATCCTTGGGATTATGTGTTTTAAGTACTTCTGGGATTATGGGTGTAGCCTAAGGCAGAGAGCCTGAATATAGTATAAAGAGAGACAGACAGACAGACTGGCACTGTTGCTCTGCTGCTGTGAAACTGTTGCTCTCTGTTTCCTTGGTTGTTCCATTGTTTCTGTCACCATTGTTGCTGTTTCTACCACCATGAACTAGATGCTCTCTGCTCTGTTCCACTCAGCCTTGGGCCAGCCAAGTATGAATGAAACCTCCAGTAACTGTGCTTTTCCTTCCTTCATTTTGAGTGTTGAGTATGTTTCCCAGCAATGAGTGAGAAGTAACTAAGACAATATCCACTAGTCTTTGCTTTATATAGATAGGTGCACGGATATTTGGTACACATATATTTATGATTTCTATCTTTTCTACTTGAATTACTCCCTTTGCAAGTATACAGCAACTTCTTTTTCTCTTCTTACCAATCTTGGCTGGAAATCCACTTTGTCTATGAGTGAAATAGCTGCCCTTGTTTTTATTTATCAGTCCCTGTCATATGGATTATTGTTTTCTGTCCTTTGACTTTCAGCCCATGGGTTTCTGTTTGAGTTAAATGTGTTTCTTGTATGTGGTGTATTGTTGGACTTTGTTTCTTTATCTATTCTGCCAATTTGCTTCATTTGATTGGTGAGCTGAGACCATTCACTTTAATGGTTGTAACGGACATGCAATGACTTAGTCTTGTCCCATTATTTTCTGTTACTGTTTCTTTATTCCCTGTTTAATTGCTTCTTTTGCTTTGTAGACTCATTTCATTGAGATTCTTGGATTTGCTGCCTTTATTATCTTTTTTTGTAGCATATCCTTTAGAACTTTCTGCAGTGTTTATTTGGTCATCATAAGCTTATTCAGGTGTTTTCTTTCTATCATGGAAGTATTTTATTTCTCCATCAACTTTGAAAAAATAATTTCTCAGGGTACATCAATCTAAGTTGGAGGCTCTTTTATTTTAGGGATTGAAAAAGTTCTCAATAAGCTCTTTCTGATTTAAAGGCTAGAATTGAGAAGTCTTTTGTGATTCTCTTAGATTTTTCTTTATAACTAATTTGTTTCTTTTCTCCAACATTTTTTGTATGTTGTTCTTGTGTTGAATTTCTGGAATCTTGAATATTATACACCTTGATGGTTTTTTTTTTTTTTTTTTCTGATCAAGACTGGAGTTTTATACACCTCACTTACCCATGCTTGGAAAGTTTTCTGCTATTGCTTCTGTGAATCTATTTTCATGTCTTTTGTGCTATATTCTGATTCATTTTATGTTAGCCTTCTTTGCATCATCTAGCAGCTATTGAATGGATTTTTAATGATAATTTGCTATTTCTTTTTTTGAGACCAGGTTTCATTGTGTTGTTCAGGCTAGTCTTAAATTCACTATGTAGCCCAGTCTGGCCTCTAATTGTCAGTGGTCCTCCTGCCTCATCTATCCCTTCCTATTTTTAAGAGATCTCTCATTTCTGGATTGCCAACCATACCTGTCTCCTATATCTGACATTGTATCTTCACTTTGGATGACTCTGATGTGCACATTTTTAGTAGAATTTTTAATCTAGATTTTTATTTGATCCTATTTTATGGAATCCAGTTTTTCTTATGTGTGGAATTTATGCTCTCCTAAGCTCCTTGAGTGTTATCTATTCTAGATCTACTAATCATTTTCTTCATTACGGTCATTATCTCTGTTTTATCAAGAGGCTAATCTGCTTTATTGCTTCTTCTGTTACCATTTCATAAAATTTGGCTGCCTAGCTTTTGGTCTCTTTTAGTTCAATGCCCCCTTGATTTGCTTTAGGTGAATTAGGGGTTATGGGTTGTATCTTGTTTCCATGTTTTATCAACCCCCCCCCCTTTGGATTTCTGCATTGAAACTTACAGTTTCTTTATGGTAATATCTTTGTTACCAGTATTGAGACCTCTTAGGGGAATAGCTATTTTTCAGAGGTGACTTCTAGGCATAGCTGGCCTTCGACTCTGTCCCAGGATCCTGTCTCTTCAATTTACTAGGGATGAAAAGTTGATGCCTGTGTGTTCTAGCACCCAGTTCTGGATTATATTATTATCTATGACCTCCAGACAATCAAGGAACTGGCATACAAGTAAGATTAGTTGATCACAACTATCTCATCTTGGCTAAAGTAGTACATTCAGTAATAACAATAGCATCGAACACAGCCAGGAAAATGGCAAATGGTGATAACTATTAATGCGTTGCTTTCAACTATAGATGCAAGATCTTATAATTATATAAGAAAATCTCAGAAAAAAATATAATAAATGTCCACTTAATAAACAAACTTTACCCCAGTCTCTTATTTTCAAGTACTATTCTTGAGAGAATGACAGTAACTGAGTTTACACCAGGAGCAGCACATATCAAAAAGACAAGAGTGACATGTATTCCAAACATAATTTTAGCGTTACATTGTGCTATAATCAATATGCTGAACCTTTTGAAGGTTCTTGAGACCAATATCTGATTCATCCTGTGTACATAAGTGTATGGTTTTGCTGTTGATGTTTTCTGCTTTGTCTGTTTCCAGTCACTTCGTTGTTTAATCCATAACACATTCAGCTGTGTTATGCCCTTAAGTTCTTGTCTGACAGGCTACAGTTTTGTATTTCCTTGAATTTCCAAATATCTGTGTCAAAATTGTGTAACTGCTTATATCACATTGTATGGAAAGTTATTAGAATATCAATGATGGTCAGAAAATATCATTTACAAGCTAAGTCAAAGGTATTTGATACTCAGAAAGCCAGTGATGATAAGCCCAGTACCTATGTTATAGAATAATAG
>PVJA010036261.1:0-21231 GCA_004027025.1 Myocastor coypus | reverse complement strand
TGGATGGAATTTAGATAGATGAGTAGATAGATGCTATGTGTTAAATGCAATGCTTGTCATTTCATTTATCTTATACTGTGTGATCTCGTCTCTTCAAGGTAATTACTATTATTATTATTATTATAATGTTACATAGAAGAAGCAGGCTCAAGGGGATTACATAATGCGAATCAAGCAGGTGGCAGGGGTGGGGGTAGGATTTAGTCTATCTCTGAGCTATGGAGCCCTCAGCCTCTGCTGATGCTGGAAACTCTAGGACATAAGTAGTGTCAAAGGGATGGAACAACGAGCTAGGAACCTCCATCCTGTGAAAAAAACAGTGGAATGTGGATTATTTTACAGGTCAAAATGGGCCAAATATCATGTCTGACCTATTGCAAGAGGGACTTCAGCGAACACTGGTTTTTAAAATGTGTTTGGAAAGGGAGGCTTCTCAAGCCGAGCTCAGATGCAGTTAAGCAAGCAATTCGGGAGTCCAAGGTGGTTCTGCTGAGCTTGGCCCACCAACCCAGTTCTAGGGAATCCCTGCTCTACCCTCTTCTCTGTTCCTCAGCTTAAGTGAGTCCAGTCTGTCCCCACTATAGCAGGGCAGGAATAATTTCTGATATTCTCTGTGAGTTAGTGGATGAGAGAGAAAGGGGTGGGGGCAAAGTAAACAGGAGAAGGAATAACTGATTGGGGAATTTCATTATTTGATTCCCTCTACCCCAGATATTTACAGCTGGCATGGCAACACAAAGAGACCCCTTGCTTTAAACTCCCAAAATGCCTGCTCGGGAATCAGTCTGTAATTGACTTTTCTAAGATGCCTCAATTATACCCAAGGAAAAGCCTGGTTACATTTTTAAAACTCAGGAGCAGCAGCTTTTAAATTTATTCAGACTAATGAGCACGTATAAATTTGGTGAATGCTAATTCACAAGAGTTGGTGGCGGCAGTGGGCGAAACACAACAAGAGTGTCACAGCCAGGGAACAAAGTGAATGGGTGATGTGAATGACAGTCGAGATTCCTTTTAACATCACTAAAAGGTGGCTGAATTGACAGCTGGGAGTACAGAGGCAGGCTTCTGCAGCACTCGGAGGACTTGTGCACTATGTGAAGGGACACCGCCACTTGATACCAACTTAATAAGTTCAACAGAGATGGGGGCGGGGCAGAGGGTGGGCTGGGGCAGGGGCATCCTCGCTGGCCTACTCCTGAGGAGCAGGACGAGCAGGCCCCTGAAGAGCAGCTTCCCTTAGCTGGAGGCCCCTTGCCCTTGCCGATTTCCCAGCACCCGGGCACAGCGCTTCGATCTGCTGCAGCAGAAATGCAGCAAGCCTCCTCGGGAGACAGCTCTCACTGGAGCCTCCTGAGGGGGGTGAGATCCTAAGTCAGAACACGTCGGCGGCCTACACCCAGCTGCAGAGAGCGCCGCTCCCCAATCATGTCCGCAGGTTTCTAAAGGCAGGTGGAAGTCTCTAGTGTGGAAGGAAAGCAGTGGAGAAAGAAACTTCGAAAGCTTAATTACTACAGCTTTGCGACTTCTTGCCACGTGCTCAGTGCTTGACAGGGAAGGGGCTGGGGAATGAACCGTCAGCTCCGGGGTCAGCAGGTCGCGCTGAGGTCCTGGAAGGCTGGTTCTTGCCATGCGTGCTGGGATTGTGCTCCTTCACAGCCCAGGTGACACAGAGTCAAAGCAGAGGGTGCCTGGCTTAGCTCTACTACCCTCTCTCTGCCTGTTGCATACCCACTCCTAGGCCAGGTCTGTGTGGCTCGCCACCCTGTGACAGGCACCAAATGATAACCTGTGTCAAGTTCATGTGCTGGAGTTCTAACAGGCCCCCAAGTCCCCAGCCACTCAAATCCCCTACCCCCACCCCCATGTCACCAGAGTAAGTGAAGGAGCTTCTGAAGAAGTAAATGAGGTGAAATGATGTCATGGGACTGGGGCTGCAAGCCAACAAGGCTGAGGTCCTTCTGGGTTCCCTAGGTTGGAAAGAGCACCCTCGCTCCATGCTTCATGCTGCCTGTCTCTTTGTAGCTGTGAGCACAGTGCCTATATGGACGGTTTCACAGGGCAGTTCCCCAGCCAATCCCTGAACCATTTGTATATCCATCCTTCTTGAAGTGAAAAAAAAAAAAAAAAAAAAACTGACTCACCTTCCTATCTTAAAGTTCAAATTGTGTGTTTTGCTTTCCTGCCTGGTTTTAGAAGGATATAGTGCAGCATCTGCCATGGACTCAAGCTTCTTTGTATAACTTGTGGAGTAGATTGAGGGGGGACGGGATGTGGAATGGATAGGTAGGTAAATAAAATGTTGGATGGATTGGGGAACGGACAGGTGTCCAGATGGGCTGCTGGAGGGGATAAGTGGATGGATACAAACGACTGACCTTTCCTCGTTGAGAGCTCTAAGAACTACAGAGTGAAGGGCTTGAGGTCATGGTTTGACTGTTTTTCTTTCACACACCACTGTCTTCAGCACAGCTTTGTCACACACATATTTTTGCTGTACTGCTTCTCCATGGTGCCCAAGCCTTTGGCTGCTGAGCCACTGAAGCCCTGGTTGGATTTTCCTACAGATTTGCCCAGGAACTCTTCTTGGTATTGGATTCTGTCATCTCCTATCACCAGGATGACTTCCATTCAGTGTTGAGTCCTTAAGATCATGTAAAATAGCAATAACCAGTGACAAGCTACTTTAACAAACAGTTGTCTCAGTTCTTCCCCACAAATAGACATCTGGGCACTGTCATCATCAACCATCCCTCACTGCTGCACACCAGGAGGTCAGACTGACACAGGACAAGGACAGAATGGTCCCCACTACCCTGCTGCAGACCCTGTCCAAAGGCTGAGATAAACGAGTAGTCAGCCGGCCTCCACACACCTCTTTGGAAGATGGACCCCGCTGCTATCTCCGAGCACACCTGCATTCTCTACAGGAAGAATTAGGTAGAGAGACATATTTCTCTTTGAAATAGTTTTACTGGGGACATTTCCTACTCTGCTGAAAACTGACCCCTTGGACAAACACAGTGTCATAAAAATGTGCTATTTGCTTTGAGCGCTTTGGGAATTTTAAATCATCAAGCTAAAGTACTCTAGGCTCTGACAGTAAAATTTTCATTCAAAGAAGGACTCAGCTTCACAACATAATAAATTATATATGACTAGGACATATAAAACATTTAAAGATATACAGAATTTCTCTACATTTGTGTTCAGTGGGAGAGTTCAGCTCTTGAAGTACTTTTTTATGTCAACCCTTCGTATTCATAGGAAGAAAAGAGAAATGAAAAACAGCATAGCAGGGCACCTCGCTCCCACAGCCTAATGTTTAGATTCCAGGCTTTGTTTTTCTCTCTGGTTTTGCAGGTTGTTAAGAAGAAGCCGAGGCACCGAGGCACTTAGGGGACTGTAAACAGAGGCTTTGGTGACCTGTAAAGCCACAGTAATTAAACATAAATAGCAGAGTCTCACCCTGGAGAGATCCGATGGGACTTAGGCATGTGAGCGTCAGGATTAGTGGCCACTGCTCGGGATGCAAAGTTCTATAAATGAAACTTGGAATTAGTGGTGAGCATTACTGTGAGCTTAGGCAGATACACATTAAAATGACTGAAGCATGACTTTCCTAGACACAAGGTGACAAGCACAACCCTGTCACATGGGAGAACACGAATAAAATATTTTTGCCTTTCTTTTTTCCGAAAGAAGACCCCAGCAGAATATAAACAAGATGTTGTGTATTATTTCACAATCTCTGCATTAAAGCTGTAAGCACTCTCCCCCGAGTTCAGTCACTGCAGAACCAACTTTCCTGAATTTAAGGTTGCCCCGGGTGCCTACGGCTCGGCTGACCAGGGGTGAAATTCAGCGGGGCTGATGCCTAGGCCGAGGTCCAGCTCAAGTGTGTGCGAGGCATTTCCTCCTTCTGGCTGGATGAGAGCCACTTTTGGGACTCACGCAGGATTCCAAGGATGGAAACCCAAACAGGGGACACCACAACAGTTCTCAGGAGTATGAGTTCATGTCAACACCAACTGGCCTTTCTCCAGAGAGATCGCTCCGTGAGCAAAGACCCTGTTCCCATCCCAGGCTGCTGTACTAGACAGCCATCCTGAGCAGGCAGGAGTTACCTGTGTGTGCACAGCACCAGACAGCACTCCTTGTCACTGTGCTGGCCATCAACCAAGGGCACTAGAGAGAGAGCGGACAAAGAAGTGGGGTGTCAGAGTGGTGGTATTGCTAAAGTGAACAGGAGAGTGAGGAGCAGCACCCAAGCTCCCAGACAGCTTCCAGGGTGCCTTCCTTCTTGCCACACCCACATTTCAGCAGAGGTATAGATCAACCCCTGTTGGGTCAGAAGCTCGATCCACCCTTCAGCCTCTTCATAGCCACTTCATCTATTTTCATTTTGTGCAGTCCTGGCTGCTTCGCTGGTCACTTGCAGGCCCACCCAGTACTGGAGGGGACAGAAGGGCTCCTGGGAGGTGCCAGTCCCTTGCTGGGTAGGATTGCAGCTCCATGCCAACACTGGGTATGAGGGTCGTATGGCACATAGCCCCATACTCTCAAGCCCCACAAGGCCACCAGCTTCCCACACTGCACGGAGCTCAAGCTGGTGTGGAGAATGACAGCCATCATGTTATGCTGCATCGTATTGTACTGCATATGACATTACACATTAGTATCATGTGGAAATATGATGCAGTCCAATGCACGTATGATATCCCGTGACCGACTAGATCCATATCATGTTATATGCTAATAATGTATTCTAAGAGCTGAGTACAGTGATGCACAGCTGTGATCCCCACACTCAGGAAGCTGAGGCAGGCAGTTTGTCTGACTTCAAGGCCAGCTTGGGCTATGAAGTGAGCTCAAGGCCAGCCTGAACTATAAGTGAGACCCTCTCAAAATAAGACACAGCAAAATAAATACTACATGTCTCAGTCACTTTTCTCTCCTTGCCGGCACAAAATATCCAAGGCCCAAAATTAAGGAAGGAAAGATTTACTTAACACAGCTGGCTCCAAGGCGGAGTGGCACATAGAAGAGGGCAACCATTCACGATGGTGGAAGACGGTAAAGAGCAAGAGCCAAAAGGGAGGAGCAGTGGCAGAGAGCGAGCCTCTCTCCTTTCCTTATGTTGCTTTCAGACTAGCTGCCCCAGGGCAGGTGTAGCACTCACATCTGTGACCCCAGCATTGGATCATGAATTAATCACAAACTCCAGAAGCCACCTCATGATGCATGAGGCTTTGGGGTCCTCATCTAGATCCAAACCCTAACACTACATTACAGCTTCATATAGTATAAAATGTAACTACTATACTTCACTGCAATGAATCATTATGACATAAATACATTATGTGGTTAGTATCTATTATAAGCCTATTGATATATAGCTATATTATATATGATAGAACATAAATAATATGCCACAAATGTTGAGAAATATGTGATACATTTTTTTTTTTTTTTTGAGACTGGACTTCGCTATATTGTTCAGGCTGGCCTTGAGCTCACTGTGTAGCTCAGGCTGGCCTCAAACTGATGGCAATGCTCCTGCCTCAGTCCCCCGACTGCTGGCATTACAGGTGTGTGCCACCATACAGGTTACAGTCTACTACATTATTATGCATCACTTGTTATGTAGTAATGCATAATATAATTGTGTTTGATCCCTGCTGACACTGTTATTACCTGGATAGCCACGTTCTGGGGCTGTCCTCTTCTTTCTCCAACTCCAGAATATGTGTGTTTTGAGCCCGAGCCACACTGACCTCTGGCAAATGAAGGGCTGTAGACAAAGTGAGGCTCTAGGGCCCCACTGTGTGACGGGCCAGGAGGAAGGTAGGCGGCCGCCCTCGCTCCTGGGGCAGCAGAGCTCCTCTGCATCTGTGCTCTCTGTGTCCAGCCAAGTTTGCCTGCATAAGTGGCAGCCTAGAGACCTGAGTTATGAGAGCCAGAAAGGGCAGGGGTCACTGTGTGTCTGTGCCCAGCATACTCCAGGGACCTCAAAGGTATGGCAGGACATGTCCATGTCTCCGGCCTATGTAAGGGACTCAGGGAGATATAGTCAACGAGTGCAAGTGCCCCATCTTAACTCACAGGGTCTTGGGGTCTCCTGGGACAACACTCAGAATCTGAGGTTTCCTGTCTTGTATCAAGAAGACACGAGCCCCTTCCTCCTGGTGCTGTTGTGAAGATGCCCTGGGCAAAGGGCACAAAGCATCTGACCCTTGTTAGGTCCGGGTACCCAGACCATTATTGGCACCTGGCCTAGTCTCTCTGGGGCTAGGTGGACTTATCCTGTGAAGTGCACAGGCAGTTTGTTGGAAGAATCTGAAGCTCACCCTCAGCACCCGTGTCCAGATGCCCAGTGGTGAATGCAACACCCCGGGACACTGTCTGGGTATCTGCTACGGCCACCCACAGCCCTTAGCCTCCATGAGAGACCAGCCAGAGCAGCATGAACACTTGCAAGTACCTCTCCTCAGCTCTCGGACCTCACAGTCAGGCAGCCCTTATCTTGCTCCCAGAGCCCCCCAGGAAGTGCCCAATCCCAGTCCATGGCTTCCAGTTGTAGCAGAGACCTGGATGTGAACCATGTCACAATGAAAGGCACTCATGCCAGCCAGGGACTTCAAGTGAACTCTCCATGTGTGACATTGAACAAAACTAGTGGCCACCAGCTGCAGGCCCACATTTCAGGGCACATTAGTTGAACTGGAGCAGAATTTAAGATCCAGAGCCTCAGCCTTTCCGGCCACATTTGCAGTGCTCAGCAGACCCCGCCCCCTCCCCTTGGCCGTGGCTGTTGTGTCAGCACGGAGAGAACATCTTTGTCCTTGCACAGCCCACTGGATGCCGCTGCTCACGGTCCTGTGTCTCTTTAACCTCCTCCCTGGCACTGTGTGCACTTCCTTCCAAGGTCTGATCACACTTCTTTGTGTACCTGTGTGATGCAGATTGTCCCCCAGCTAGACACGAGTAGTATAGAATGAAGATTAAGTGGATTTATTTTGCCCAGCTTTAGAATATATTGCTCTAGTGAATGAGCAGAAAAGAATGAGGCTTCATGTGTCCTGGACCTGGCTCACAGTGGATGTCCCAACTGTCACATCTCTGAGTAGCATGAACCCACAAGAAGGTTGCAGCTCCTCCCAAGGACGGCCCCTCCTGTCTGGCCACCATCCTCACTCTCTCGCTGATATTCTTCAGACACCTCCATCTCTGCCTAGGGGTTCTGTGCAGGTCTTGCCTCCCTCTGCCTTGTCCGTGACCACTCAGGGTCCCAGGACCCCCAGGCAGCTTCCTCCACCCCATCCACAGGATGCCATCCCCATCAGACCTCAGGGGCCCAATGAGAGCTAGCACTGGGAAGTGTTCTCAAATCACACCTCGTCCTCCCCAAAGGAATTAAGGAAAGTCACCTTCAGCTGCCAGTGCCTTGGAGTTTGGAGGCTGCAGCTCTGAAAGTCTCCTGTCTGTCACATGTCCATGGCTGGCTTAGGACACAATTTTACTATTTTATTTTATTTTATTTTGTGACTAGCTCAGCCCAACCAAGGACTGGGGCTGGTGCAGCATGTGGTGCCTGGGATTGAACTGCGGCCCCTGCTCTTTGCATAGACTTGTCTAAGCAGGCACTTTAGACTGCTGAGCTCTCTCACTGGTCCAGGTTTAGGACACATTCAGTTGCCTTTCTTAACCACTATATGAGAGCTGGGTCTATTCATAGTTTAAAGCTGTTCCCAGGCTATGGAAACGGCACTCGCTGTCCAGCAGAGGCTTGGACACAGGACTTTGGTGAGCACAGGCATAAATAATTGATTGCTGTTTAAGGCAATGATTTCTCTCCATATCAGTAATGATTGCTACCACGGAGCCTCATTCTCCTCAGGTTTTGTACATGGAATTATTTTTTCAAGGATGTGCCCTACACTACAATGCATAAAGCTCTGCAGCTTATGTAATTTGCAAAACCAAATTCTGAAATTAAGAATTCATTACCAACCATGGTGAAGAAACTAGGGCTGGAAGACAAGAATTCCTAAGTTGACATAACTCTTAAGAATGCTGGCTTATTCGTTTTTATTCCACAGCATAGTAAATTAAGTAAAATAGTGAAAAATATGAACTGCATATGTCTTGCTTGAATTTTAGATCGATATCCAAAGAGGATATTGAAGGCTATCAGAAAAGGATATGTACAAAGGGCGTATCTTCAGTCAGTATTTAAGTTGAAAGCTACAATTACAGGGCCTGTCACACAACCCCTCTGTGTCCCATGTCAGGTGAGAGAGAAGGTGCCTGCATACTTAAGGCTTCAACGTCGTTGTCACCCACTGTCACATTGTGTATCAGAAGCACCTGCCCACGTGGGCTCTCTGAGGAGCCAGCCCACCAGACGTGACACACATAGCTCACTGTAAGGAAGAGCACAGCTTCTGTCTAATGGAGGAACAAATCGTGGGTGGAAGTAGAGTCCAAGGTGCCCAGTTGAGGGTCCAGTGTGGACAGCCCTGTAACAAACAATCACACAATGAGGGGACTGGCCTGAGCTGGGGTCTCTGGGCACAGTAAAGCCCGGCTAAGCAAAGCAGTGGGAGGCTACACCACGGCACTGTGCATGGGAACTTCAGTGGGGAGAAACGCTCTCAGACCATAGGCATCTGATCCTACTGTGGGTGGGCTTTTCTTGGTTGTCTTTACATAAGCCGTACAGAACAGTGGAGGAACAGTGAGGCTGCGTTTCATCTAAATTCGCACAGCATCTGCAAATGAGCTACGGCTTCCTCTTCTGTACTTGCGTCCTCAGTGAGCCTCAGTGCCACCCCACTCCGGAGCTCTGGAGTGTGAGCTCTGCCCACAGGGTGCCCAACTGTAGAGCAAGGAAGATGCTGGGTTGCTGTTCCTCACTGTTTGTAGCAGTATACATGAAGTAAGTCCTTAATTTGAGGGCTTTTTGCGAAAGTACAGTTGATTTCTGATCTATTGAAATGGTATGTAAGTAGAGATATAAATACACACCGATCAATATTTCATTCAATTATCTCCCTCCCTCCCGTGCCCGTGCAGGCAGGTGGCTATTCGGAACACTGGGAACTGTAAATGCTGGGTTGCAGCTAGTACTTAGTGACTTAATTTTATTCCGTGAAATACTGGGGGTGTGCGGAAAGGCACCCCTCTCAAGCAGGCAGTCTGCGGGAGCAAGGCTCGCTGGGCGCACAGGCTAATGGAACATGCCAGTTAACAATACAGCGGTTAACACCGCCAGGGCTTGCAGGCCCACGCAGCTCTGCCTGCTCCGGTCGGGTAGGGGCACCTTCTGGGAAGGCTTCATCCATCTTCTTGGTATGTTTCTTTGCATTTGCTCCTCTTCTTGTGCAAAGGACACACCAGTGGCAAACATCAAAGGACCACGAAGCCCCTTCTGAAAAGCCACCGGAAACAGAATCATGAAATAGGTAGGTGATGAGCAGAAAGGGCAGTGAGAACAGCACCAATGGGAGACTAGAAAGCAGAAGCTGCTTCAACAGGGGGCTGGGGAGGGCAGAGACATCGCCCCATTTAGCCTCGTGAATTGGGGTGCTGTGGTCCAGCCAGGTCTCTGTCTAAACAACTTTTCTCCTGCCAAACTGTCCTGGGGCTTTAGGATGGGAATCTGAGATTCTTTCGCCCAGGCCACCCATGTGCAAAATGGGGTCCCAGACCCTATTGTGCAGGGTCTCAGGAGGCTGAAGTCAAGTGAATTAACATGCTACACACAGGAAAATTCCAAAGGGACTGGAGTCAACATCAAACCAACTGTGGGTGTAACTAACAGACAGGAAAGGGATTAAGCCTTATTTTATTTTACTTTTGCTCTTTATAGTTCTTCATTGTTTGCACCTGTAGGCATGCTTTTCTCTTATCCGGAAGTAAATGTAAATCCAGAAGGAGGTGTGTGTGTGTGTGTGTGTGTGTGTGTGTGTGTGTGTATGTGTGTGTGTGTATGAAGGTATAAAGGAAAAGGTAAGGCTGGCAAATCCATCCAACTACTTTCTACCTAAGTCAAGTTGTTCCCCTCTCTGGCTGGCCAGTATGCTCCTCACTGCCCTAGCCAACTTGTTCCATTAGGGCAGAGCCACCTAGATGCTTTTAGTGGAAGATCAAGAGGACTAAGGAGACCCAAGACTCTCAGTCCCCCTGCACCCCCAGCAAAACCTGCCTTCAGAGCCTTTAGCACAGCTGCAACTCCCCTGCTGTTGCTTGCCCACTGCTGTCCTTCCAGTAAAATGGTGACAAGGAAGGGGCCTTGGAGACCAAGTCACATGTGGGTTTAGGGTCTTGAGCCAGGGTGTGGTTGGAAAGGAGAAGAGAGTGGGATTGTCCCCTTGTCCCTGGGAAGTGGGAACATGCACAGGATCCAGTACTGAGTGCCTTGGTGTCTAGGTATAGAGGTGACACTGTCCTGGTGTCTACCAGGGTCCCTACCTGAGGAGAATCCCATTATCCTTGGCTAGACTGATGGGCAGCATGGGAGACCATGGAAGCTGGGAGCTGCTTGCAGACTCGCCAGTATCTGTGCATCGTATGTGGTGCCATCAGCTTCAGGAACCAGATCCTGGTGCCTTCCTTAGAAGCTCTTTTCGTTGTGGATTAGTTCTGTGCTTAACTCCGCCTACACTAATTCATTTTCACACTTGCAGGACTCATGGTGCACAGCCATGTTGTGCAACCCCTGTTTGGCAAAAAAGCACTATGCTCAGGTTAGGCAACGAACTGAGTAATCCTAGTGCTGGAAAATAAGGTAGAACTCCGGGGAGGAAGAACCAGAACATCTTGGACTACTCTTTCCTCTGAATTCACAAGTTATGGGTGGCAAGCAGATCTTAGGAAGAAGCTGCTGATCACACTCCTGGTCAGAAGACAGACACACGCCAACCAGTTTGCTTCAGCCTTGAAGGATGAGAGCGGGAGCCATAAACCATTCTCCAAGCAGGCCGCCAACTACTGCATTCTTGGAATTCATTGAAGCTGATGTGGCGAAGTTGTTTGGATGCTTTATTATGTGTGGACGGCTCATAAAAATCAGACAGAGCCACCAGGAGGGAAGTACAGCCAAAGACAAGGCTGTGCCTGAAGAGGATAACGCTCCAATTAAACGTGAAAACCGCTCTTTACAGATGCATTAAAAATCATGTTCAGACCAATAGAATGGATAAGCAGCCTTTTGGAATAGGACTCCTGGCAGGGACACACTGTCACCGCACTGGAGGGCAGCCACTATTTGTCAAATCTCTGCTGTGAAAGGGTGGGGCAGCTATTTAAACACCATTTGCATGCCAGGTAGACTTCAGTGAATTGTGCAACCAGCAGTCCTGAAAGTGCTACCTCTCTGTGACCCCCTCACCAGAGGCTGCAGCCAGAGCCATGGGAGAGGCCTGGGTCCCCTCTGGAGGAGCTGCTGGCTATGGGAGGCTTTGGCTTTGCTTTATCTGGGCATCCCTCAGATTAGGTTCTGTTACCCAGATCTGACTCTGGCATTGGCTCCCCAGGGACTGCTTGGCAAAGTGGACTAACAGGTCCCAGAGCCAGGGGGGTGCTGGCAGCTGCACACATAATAGGGGAGGGACAAGTTTACCTCTCACCAAGTCTGTGTCCAAGGGCAGCCTGGATGGCTAGGATGTGGCCACAGTGAAAGAGCATAGAGTGCAGAGGTCAGCGAAGGCCTCACCAAGCCTGCTCCCCTCCCTTTCCCTCCAGAATGCAGACACCCATGGCTTCTACCCCACACATGGCCAAAGCTGGGGTTCTTAAAAATCCTGGTCCACAGAAGATGGTGCCCTGGCTCTTTACCTCCTGTAGATGGTTCTCTCCTGGTCAAACCCAGGAGCTGTTATGTGTCAGGCAAGAAACCTTCCCCTGAGCTGCTGCCTGGCCTCCTGTCCACTTAGCTGCCCATGCTGAGATGAAGCAGTCTTGCTGTGTGTCCCAAGAGTCCACAATGTAAACTCTGTCCTCACCTGCTTACCTGCTTACTGGTGAAATCACTATGTTCAAGCACCTGTCCGCCTGTGTGCTCCAAATTCGCCTCAGCAGCTCTACTCAATAATTTTATAATCAATAAGAAATTGCACTGGCAAGAAGACAATTGCAATATGTTACACTCACAGTGATACACTTGGTAACATTCTCTCTCTCTCTCTCTCTCTCTCTCTCTCTCTCTCTCTCTCTCTCTCCCTCTCCCTGTATTTGAGAATCTCCAAGGACTTGAAGAAATCATTTGCATTCACATTTATATTCATAGTGGATAAAAATGCTTTCTGGAATTTGTGGTTTAGCTACATCATAATCATAGTGAGAAATGAAATTGATCAATAGCTAAAAAAGAAGGCAGGACAAAATGAACAGATGAGTAAGTAACTATGGGCATGGTTTGGTTTCATGGAGGAGTTCCTGTTTGCTATGGGGATGCTAATACAATTTTACTAGAGTCATAGATAAAAGTGTAAGTGTGCATACATGTGTATATGCATGTGTGTGTATGTTATATGTGAATAAATCATACTGGGTTGTATCAGCAGAATGAAAAAGTCAGTTTTCATCAATGCAAGGTGCATTTCATAAAATAAAATAAATATTGGGATAGTACTTGAGTATTCTTTAGGTGTACATGTCAGTGTACACTTATATGTGTGTATACACACACACAGGAACCCAAACCATACACACACACACACACACACACACACACACACGGTCATTATCAGTAACAATAGCACATATACTGTATATGTATATATGTACATAAATAGGAAACTAAAGCATGTAGTAAGTGTTCAATAAAAGTGTATCTATGCCCATCTTCCTTTTTAGCTCTTAGACAATATGGAGATGAAGGCACCAGTGTTTCTTCCTGACTGTATTTATATTCATTATTAAAGAAGAGAGATTACTTTCTGGTGTCTATGGCTGTGAACGTCAATGTATTAAACAGTGAAAATAAATAAAACAGGTGGTTAAAGACAAGGCAGACACAAGAGAAGCATCCCTCCATTAGGCTTTGTGCCACTGGAGTGGCCACGTGAAAGGAATGGTTGTCTGCAGGTTGGGAAGCGATTCTTAGGTGATGCCACGGTAAAGCTGCTCAGGCAGAGTAGGACTTGTCCCAGGGTCTGCGTGGGTGCATCGTTTAGGAGCCTGCATTTTTTTTTTTTATAAATAAGGAAGACTTTCTAGCTTTGTGCAACAAATTCTTCAGTGGATCTTGGCCCACTGCAGAAGGAGATCCAAGCTGCCTCTGCCTTTCAGTACAGAGTTTCTTCTATTGAAATTGAATTAGGGCAGGAGAGTGAGATCAGGGAGGTTGTATGACAAATTGCCTTGGATTTATTTTTCATCACTTATATTACATTGTGTCAGGCCAGAATAGAACTCTTTGTATGGACAGCATAATCATCTGCACATTTAATGCGATATTTCTGTTACAGGCAATGTAGTAGGAGAGAGTGTGTTCATATCTTAAGGATAGGTGAGCAATCCTCCAGTTCACCTGTGAGCATGCAATGGGCAGATACTCTCTATCCATGAAAACACCCTTATTTTCATAGCCCATTACAGCAGAGATAGGACAAGCTCAGTGGCTACAACCCTACACAGCAAATAAACAACTTGCACATGCACACAAGCACACACACACACACACACACACACACACACACACACACACACACAAGCACAGTGGCCCAGTGCAGGTGCTGAGGAATCCCACCATCTCACTCCTGAACAAGAGGCAGCTTTGGGTAGCAGGGAGAAAGCCAGGGTCTTCTTGAGACGGGGTCCAGCCAGAAACGCATTACTGATGGGCCAGGAGACTTACTGCACCGTTTTGCAAACGGTGAAGGGCACAGAGCAGCCCATGATCTTGCTGAGATGCAGATCTTGTTTCTCTAGGACTTGGTCTCATCCAGGGTGCTGATTTCCCATACCCTCTGCTCGTGCCACTGCCCTTGGACTTCACAGATAGTAGCAAGAAAGATGTGAACCCCATGGTGACTCTCCTGAGCCTCAGCATCTTCATTTGCACAATGTAGATGGCTCAGATTAAGCAAGGCAGTGAGGTGAGGGTTACTCCAAACAATCCTTTCACGGCCCCTTACTGAGTGGCTGGCTTGTCATGCGTTCCGTCAGTGACCGCTGTTACTATTATTATTAATAACGTGCCCACAAGTACAGAGCAGAGATTAACCACCCGATGGGCACAAGGTGGCATAAACTGCATGCACGCCGCCTCCATCACCTTTTGTACCATGCAGGTAATGACAGTGTTGCAGATTTGCCTGGCCCTATGAATTCCAGCAGCAATGAATTGTGAATTCAATCCTCACCTCCCTCTAAATAATAAAATTTGGAGGCCAATAAAGAAGAAAACCTGTTTGCCTTAGAAAGTTTCCAGGGTTCAGCAGAGCCTTGCGTGCGCTGGATAGCAACTTGACTTCTCCGGGCCTGTCAAAGCCCGTTATGCAGGAGAATGGAGCTCAAGCACTGGCACTATGTGCTTGCTGTGAAGACTTGCTCACAGCTCTGCAGGAGGCCCCGAGTTCTCTGTGATAAGTTGCCCGACCTGAGAAAGCTGAAAATGTGTCCATTATTGTGGAGGCTGCTGAGAGGAGATGGTGTTAGAAGCCGAGGGGGTGGCAGATGAGGGATCCTGGGGTGCAGATCGGTGGAGATTGTCCTCATCCATCCTGAGCCCAGGGTGCTTTCCATGGTGTTCAGGACTCCAGAAAGGTGCGGGAGGAGGTGAGCCTGGGCACCTTCCACCACTGCATGCAGCGGGTCAGCGAGACCAGGCGTGGGAAGGGGGTAAGCACCTGTGGAAAGTGGAGAGCCAGCGTCAGGCAGCTCTGCTCCCTCCCCACAAAAGCGAGTACACCACAGTGTTAAAATATGAATGCTGGAAAAAGTGTTGCTAGGTACAGCAAAGCCGCGGGGATCTAGGCCCTCATCCCAGGCTCAGGAAGGATAAATGGGTTCTGCCTTTCTGGAGGGCAATTTGGCATTCTGCTTCAAAACCTTTAAAACACATGCACACCCTTGGCCCCTACAGATCGGTCGGCATCTGGAAAAGTATCCCAAGGAAAGGACATAATGAGGTGGGAAAGGTAGCTTTAGGGTGCCATGCCTCAGAAAGAGATGCTGGGGTGTGCTTATTTGCTTATTAATCTTCACAGGCAGGAGTGCAAAAAAACAAAACTAAATCCACGAACAAGGACAATAGTTGAGACAAAGCAAAAAAAGTTCTCTCTTTGAAAGCCATTGGTAGGCTGGGGAGAGGGTGAAAGCCATAGGTAGCTCCTCCTCCTAGGACAGGAGGCTGGAGCTAGCCTTGTAGGCTCTGCACTGCACTGCACTGCTACTGCTTGGAGTGACCCTACCTGCAGAGGAGTATTAAGCCAAGCTCTCCTCAGCACAGCCTGCAAATGAGGGAAGGCAGGTGTGGGAGACTCAGAAGTTAAGTGCTCGGCTTTGTTACGCAAGTTGTGCAGTGCTGTTTTTCACCAGAAGTATATTTCTGCAGGCTAGGGTGCTCCTTTAAGGTGCTGTTTTGCATCCAGCTAGGGGTTCCAACTGACTGGGATTCACTGCTTAGAGTGGACACTAAGTGAGCCAGTGTATATGTCAATGGCTGCTGAGGGTATGTGCCCAGCCTGACAACCTGACCTTGGGTCTCTTTTTAAAGGACCAAAAGACAGAGACAGGGAGATAGCTCCATGGTGCAACTGCCAGCCTGGCAAGTGCGAGGTCATGAATTTGACCCCCAGTCCCACAAAGAGAGAGAGAGAGAGAGAGAGAGAGAGAGAGAGAGAGAGAGAGAGAGAGAGATGCACTACATGGGTACAAACACACTGCTGCTACTACCACTGCTACCCTCTAGAAGAGATAAACAGAATAGCATGATGGGGGACACGGTGGCACATGCCTGTAATCCCAGCACTTGGAAGGCTAAGAAAGGAGGATCAGCGTGAGTTTGAGACCAGCCTGGGCTGCAAAATGTGAGCTCAAGGCCAGCCTGAACTGTATAGCAAGACCCTGTCTCAAAAAGACAAACAAACAAACAAAATAGCATGATGGGGGAGCTGTAGTTAGGGCCAACCCTAGGGCTCACAAGGGCTGGCTTGGGAGTGTTGACTTGAAGAAGGAGGAAAACAGGAAGAAATTGTTGGTGTGGAATAAAATGAGAGCCAGCAGAGGCAAGGAGAAAGCAGGATGTGGAGGACACAGCTTGTAGGAGCACTGTTGGGAGGCGAGGCTGGAAGCCAACTTCGTCAACTGGCGTGTGCCCAGACCCAAGCAGGCTGGGTACATGGTGGATCGCAGATGCAGGTTTGGAATTTGATTGCAGCTACCTGAAAACTATAAGGCGAGGTCATTGGTGTGGCTCAGGAGGGGCCGTGGCTGCCTAAGGAAAGGGAAACTGAAATTCTCTTCCTTATGTGGGGAAATTAAGTTTGTGTAGGAAGTCCAGGATAGTCCACATAGCCAGCTCCTCAGGGGCAGAAGCAGAGGAGAGAGCTGGAGGTCATCAGATGTGTTGATTATCATCAATTTTCTGTGTCAGTGCGGCTGACCCATGGGCACCCAGACAGGTGAGCAAATACTTTTTCAGACACCGTATTCAGAGGCAACGCTATTACCAATGAAATAAGCATTTGAGTTGATAGACTGGTAAGACAGGTGACCCTTCAGAAGAATGGGTGATGGGCCTCACTGAATCAGCTGAGGCTTTGAAATAGAAAGGTCCAATTCTCAGACCTGTGGATCCAGCATGCAGATTTTGGCTTTGTTAGTATCTAGGACTGCAAGTGCCAAAGTCTTGAAATAAATCCCTTTCCATGTGCACACCCCAGGTGTCTGACTCTCTGCAAAGCCCCAAGGAGGCAGGTTTGTACGGGAAGCAGCAAGGCCTGGTCAAGGTCCTGGTCAGAGAAACTGGCCATTGTGGGAGGGTGTGCCCACTGGAAGGAGCTGGGTCATGCTGTGCAAAGGGACAAGGACGATTCAGCTTGAAAGACTTGTGACAGCTAAGATGTATTTCTTAAAGAGTTTGGAAGTGGCCCTGTTCCCCATGGTCATCCAAGGACCAGCCGGTAAAGGCTTTACCGCGATGTCGTCTTCCCTGTGTGTTTGCCGACATGGGAAGGAGAGGGGTCAGAGACTTGCACAATTGGAATGTCACACACCACTCCCATTCACACTTCATTTGCTTGAGCAAATCACAAATCAGTGTTTCTTTTTCACAAGATGGTGGAGTAACAACAGTTTTATCATGTTTCAGAAAAAAATACTCTGAAATTATTGGCAGAGCTTCGGTGACTACTACCACAGATGACAGATAGTTTAAAAGACATGGGTTCTCCAGGGACTGCAGGATTTCTCCCACTGTGAAAGGTGCAGAGAACGGTACCCTGGAGACACGGTTAGAGCAGGGTGAGTGGCTTAGAGAGGAGTTTTCCCAACAGGCAAAGCTTCTGAAGATGATGAAGGACAGACTTGACCACGTGTGTAGGCCCTGGAGGTAAGTGGAGGACAGTGCCTTACAGGCATCTTTCCTGAACTCAGGAGGCACTGAAGTCTCAGGAGGAAGAGGGTGGGGGCTTTGTTAGGGGACAGACTGTGTCCCACCCCTGCTCCAGAGTTCTGACAACAGGATGCTGAAGATTCTTATTTCTACCGCATTCCCAAGTTGTTCCAAGCTCATGTCAAAGGTATGTGTCCAGGGGATGACAGGCTTTCGCATTAGGTATTGTCTTAGGGACTCTCTTGCTGGAGGAGCAAAATACTCAACACCCACAACTTATGGAAGAAAGGTTCATGGCAGGAGGCAGGAAGCCACAGATATCCTTCTCTCTTTCCATGTCTATTCCACCCAGGCTCCAGCCTCCCGGTTGGTGCACCTCACACCTATGATGGGGCAGCCCCTTTGCTGTGCCCCATCAAGCACTGCTAAAACAATGAAAAACTGAATCCTGTTCCCACCCACCCATAGTCTAGGACAGTGGTTCTCAACCTTTCTAATGCTGTGACCCTGAAATATAGCTCCTCATGTTGTGGTGACCCCAAACCAAAAAATAATTTTGGTGGCTACTTCAAAACTGCAATTTTGCTACAGTTATGATTCAGAACGGCTTTAGGTGACCCCTGTGTTTTGGTCGTTCGACCCCTGCCAGCATTGAGACCCACAGGTTGAGAACCGATGATCTAGGGCCACATACCCTTCTTCCTGCCACCTCCCAAAAGCCCCACTGAGAAGCCCAACAGGATGTAGAGAGAACACCTAGATGTGAGCCATAGCAGATAGGCAGGTGGCATTAATGGGGACATTATCAAGAAAGTTGGTGTCACCTGCTAAAATAATCACTGAAGAATGAAGACCACTGTGTCCATAATACAGGGAGGATGAGGGTAAAGTCTGATGACATGGACTTCAAAGATGTTTAATGTGGAATGAAGAGCAGAGCTTCAAAACCATGCAGGCAGCAAAGTGCAGTTGTTCAACTCTGATTTTAAGTTGTGTACGAAGCTATGGTGAAAATAAATACCATTGTCCAGGTGATAATTTGCACATGGTGGAGTTGAAATTGTGGGTATCAGTGGGCTTTGAGGACTCAACTCACATCACTCCAGAAAGGGTTTTTGTGTTACACCCAGCCAATCTCAAAACTATGAATTGTTCTAGTCCACAAGCTCAGTGGAGCTCTCTCTATTTGCGTTATTTCATTTATCTTCTTGCTATTTTGTAGATTTCAGTGCATGGTTTTGTGTCTGTTTGATTGTAATTATTCCTAAGCATTTCAGTGTTTCCTGCTATTGCTAATGGAATCTTGAACATTTCATTTTTTCATTGTTCACTCTGAAAGTAAAATTGATTTCAGCACATTGAACTGGTTCCTTGGTGAGCTTACTAAGTCCACTTTATTTTTTGCTTTTATTTTTACTAAATTTGTTCTACTTCAGGTTATAATTCATCATTCTTATGACTTCCGAATATAGGTCAGTCACTTAAAACATAAGTCAGTAATTTAAATCTTTTTTTCTCTCCTTAATATAATTACTTAAATCTCTAAATATTTCTCCTGGTGATTCCCTCACAGCAATCTGAGAGGTGCTCTTATATATTTATTTACTTATTTATTTGTCATTTTTATGTATTTAGTTCAGCGTCTACAGGATCTCATTACGTAGATCTGACTCATAGTGACCCTCCTGTTTTCAGTCTCCCAGGGCTCAGATCACAGGCACGGGCCACCACATCCAGTCTCAATCACCATCTCAGCGTGTCCCAGGGGTGAAGCTGGCAGGGCGCATCAGCATTGAAACCCTGGTCCCTGTGTCTTCCTAAGCAGGTATTTTAATCTGCTGAGCTATTTGGCTGGCCGGCTTTTTTCTTTTCTTTTTTCAGGCTTCCCACCATTGCTCTAGGTGATTTCACTAACTAAAAATATTTTCATTTCCATTCTATTCAAAATATTTTCTTTTATCTCATAAGCTTTGTTTTGAAACATGAACAACTTACAACTATAGTGATTGATGTCAGAATTTAGCAAAATTTGTCTTATTGTGTTTATTTAACTCAGTTTTCAAAAGCATCCAGTCTCAGATATAGACTGTTCTGTTTGTTTCTCTTCGAACTGTCCACTGGTCAATTAAGGGGATAATGTTCATTTTTCTTCCTTTTGTCCCTAATTTTCTTTAGCCTTCGTGAGTTGTACGTGCTGCAGCAGAGGTTGGCATCTGCTGTGGTCTTCTCTTCCTCCCTTTTCTCCGTCTGCACTGCGGTCTGTGCTGTGGTCTCCATCAATGTGGAGCGCCGTGACATGCCTATTCCGTGGCTGCAGATTCGTGGGTAAGGAGAGCGAGGAGAGCCGACTGCGCAGAGACTGCTGTTTCACAAGTGCCTGAGCGCTGCAGCCGACTTTACACACAATCCAGCCTCCACACACCAGACAGCTTGTGCAGACACAGCAGTGGTGGAGGAGCGCCTTTAGAGACGAGGCCAGAAACACTTGGAGGGGCAAGCGTGGTCTACAGAGCACAGAATCAACATGTGCTTTATGATCATTTTTTCAGAAAACTTAAATTTTTGAAGGAAAGTATAGTTCTCGTATTCAAAAGGCTGCATGGTGCAATGAAACACTCACCAGATGGAAAATAAAATAGGGAGAATTGCATAGCCACTGGGTTCCCTTAAACTTCCTTTAAAAAAGTTGTCACCGGATCTCTAATGTGAGACTGACAGCCCGTGATCCCGCTGCGAGTAAGATGCATCAATTGATCTGGAAAATACTTCCAAACCATTGATCTCTCTTTGAGAATGACCCAGAAAGGGTTGTGCACCAGAAGACAAACAAATCAGTCCCAGAAATGTAAAGCCCGATAAGGATGGGAGATCACATTCTTTTGGAGCTGGCAAAATGATTGTGACTGAGCCAAGAATTAGTCCCAGGGCTTGCAGTGGCAAAAGCAAAAAGGGAACAATGTGGAGGACGCAAAGCCTTCACCTGTGAGCTCTTCCGCTGTATCCCAAGCCTCTATTTAGACAGGACAACCAGACCAGCTGGTACAGACCAATCCTTTTTTTCAGGAGTGAGGATTGAACCTCGGGCTTTTGCCTTCAATCCCTATTTATCTAGACACAAGTTGTGCCTTAATCTCTGCATTTTCCAGCCTGGGTTCCAGCTTGGAATCCTCCTGTCTCAGCCTTACAAAGTGCTGGGATGAAGCTGGGCCTCCTCACAATTGTTGCCCTGGCACAACCTTAGTGGGTGGCGCAGTGGACTGTGCATCTCGGAAATACCCTCGAGATGTGCTCAGGGCTCCGGCATCTCCCCTGCGTGGAGGGCAGGGGTGCTCAGTCCTGCTGCGATCTTTCAGCTTATGTGTTGCTGTGGTATTTATGATTTCTAGGATTATTTGTGCCATGACCTTTGTCCTTTGGGCTTCTCATTAAACTGCTTCACAGATTAAGGAACCACCTTGAGCCTTAATAGGGTCCACAAAAGTCCAGGGCTGGGGTCGCGGCACTGTCCCGAGGGCAAGGCAGAAATGCCTCCTCAGTTCCCAGCCCTGCCTGCCCTGCAGGCCCCACTCGCCACCTCCCCAAGGGCCCCCCATCTGCCAACTGCTGCTGGCAGATCTCTCCCCTTGGGCAGCAGATCACACTCACCCAGGCGATAATCGTCCATA
>PVJA010036260.1:0-21227 GCA_004027025.1 Myocastor coypus | reverse complement strand
AAAAAAAAGAATATTACATTGTTAGAAATACTGGATTAACCTCGTAGACACACAGGCAAAACACATGAAGTTCACTGACTTTTAAAAAAAACATCAACTGAGATGAAATTCATTTTAAAACAAAATTAATGTTTTCAGAGAAATTAAATCTTCAAGAAAAGATGAATAAATACAGTAAATAATGATAGCACCTATAATAAAGATATTAGTCAGTTTTGGTTGTTGTTATGGTTTGGATAAAGGTCCCCCAAAGGTTCTACGTATTCAAGACCTGGTCTCTAGCTTACATCACTAGTGACAAGTGATAGAGACTTTAGAAGGTACATCCTGATAGAAGCACATTAGGCCACTGAAACTGTGTCTTTGAAAGGATACTGGGTCCCCAGCCCCTGCCTCTTCCTCTCCCTTGCTTCTAGGTCACCATGAGATAAGTATCACATTGTCCTAAGTGCTCTGGCCATGATGTACTACCTTGCCATAAGCCCGATAGCAACAAGACCAATGAAGTCTTGGAAACTGTGAGCCAAACCAACAAACAAAAAACCCTCTCTATTCTTATGTTGAATATCTCAGTTATTATATTACAGTAGTGGAAAACTGGCTAAGACTTTTACTACAGCTGCCTAAGTATCTAAAAATAAGTCCTTAAAAATTTTTAAAAGAACCTTAAGTTTAGAAGATGTCTGCCTATAGTCTACTACATATAAACACTAGAATGCAAACAGCTACTAGTCTGACTTCTGAAAGCCCATAAAAACCTAGCAGTTTAAGACTGCTTACCGAGAAGCCTTCTGGGTCATTCTATGTCTAAATCTGTAGGAGAGGGAAGGCCACATGATTAGTAGTATAATGGAGTGCCTAGGAGATTGGTTGAAGGTTGTGTTGGAAGGCTCATATCAGGAATTCCACTGATTGACTCAGTTCTCCTGTTTGCTCCTTCGTTTTATGATTCAGTAATACTGTTTCAGAATTCCTACAATATAAGTTTTCTTAGACCCAAAGAAATAGATAGGTAATGTGTGTGTGATACAGGAGAAATTTATCTCCCAACTTGTTAGAAATTAGATGTTTTTAGTTCATGTCCCCTGAAATCGAAAAGTGAACCCCAAAGGACAATGAAAGTTCAGAGTAGGAAAAGGTTATTGAGAGAAAGCACCTGAGAGAGAAGGAAGGGTCCCCGAAGTGGGGTCCCATCATTGGTGGTAAAGCATACATCTAAGGTGCAATGTGGGTCAAACTATAATCAATCTATAAAATTATAGGTATAGATGCTTAGCAACCACTGATTCAATAGGGAAGCAGGTCACATAGCAAGGGTACATGGAAAGAACAATAGCATTTTGGTGGAGATATGGGTCCAGATGCAGTTGTCACCCTTCTGGGCTCCTGAAGTCTGAACTTTCAGCTGGTGGTACTAACTACAGTACAATTTCAAGTTCGTGATCAGCCTGGACTGATTCTGAAAACTGTATCAAAAAATCTATGCAATGAATTCATTTATTATTAATGGTACAACACTTGTATTTATTCTTCAGGTTTCTGGGTTTAGTTGAGACTCCATAAAGTTCTAAATTATCCATATTCATGAGCCTTTACACATTTCTACATGGAAGATAGCTGACTTCATAAATATTTTTGCTGAAATTGGACAAATTATTTCCTGCCAAAACTTGTTTTGTATAGCTAGAATATAATTATTTGTGGTGTCAGGAATTTTACAAAGCTTTCCAGAAAGCATTCTTTAATTTTAATTTTCTGGAAAAATATTTGTTCTGTCATTTTCTCTTTGCAAGTTGCCACTCTAGTGTAAAGGTGTTGTGCATCAGATTCACATACATGTTATCCTTAGACAAAAGATCAGAATATCTCAATATGCCACAGGAAAGACTGACACTAGCATCCTCCTTTAGTGTCCTCTCTGTGAATAAGCTCAGTGGGTCAGCTTTTGGAATGCTCTGGGAGCTTATGATCATTGAGATTATTAGGACATGTAAGGCACCTACTTGTCTTCCCACACAGTGCACATTTGCCAAAACTGTTGCAAAAAGTGTGAGCCCAATGCACAGTGCTGTCAATGTCAGGACAGATGTGACAAGACAAGTGAGGTAGGAGGTGGCAAAAGGACACCAGGAAAATGGTGCTAAATGAAGTTCAAGGCAGACAAATCCCTGCAGCCCATTACAGGTACATGTCACACCTGTCCACCATAGGTACACTGCCCGTCCTGGGCTGAACCGCTTCTCTCTCTCTCTCTCTCTCTCTCTCTCTCTCTCTCTCTCTCTCTCTCTCTCTCTCTCTCTCTCTCTCTCTCTCTCTCTCTCTCTCTCTCTCTCTGTCTCTTTCTCTCACTCACTTTCTCCCTTCCCTTCCTTCTTTACTTCTTGCATGATGCAAAGTACACAGTCCAGGGCTATCCATATACACTGGACAAGAGTCTTGCCACTGCAGTACACTTCACCCCTGGCCTGCATTCTGAGAACAGCACATTTGCACTCAGTAAATCCCACTCTTCATCTTATTTTCCGGTCATGTAGCCAAATTTTGTTAAGCAGGTTTGGGTAGGTTTTATGACAAAGGAAAGGGTTGACAACACCTCTTTCTCTGGATTTCCATTTCTTTCTGGAATGTCAGGGACATGGGCTTACCCTTATTCCTCTGATCCATTTCAGTTAAGAAAGGATGCGCACTAGAGTTTTCAGCAATGTTAAAGAGTGCAACCATGACCTACAAAGCAAAGACCAAGGGGTCCTCTCCCAGACAGGGTTGCAGACTCATGACTTCTGGTGTGGAGGAAAAGATCATGGACATCGTTTTGAAATATTTTATCTAATAGATATGACTGTACTTATTATTAAGTCCAGAAGTGTCCCATGCTTGGTTGTTCTGTCACTTTCAACTCACTATAAACTTTTCAGAGGGAATCTGATCAAACAACATAATTCCCTATCATGTTCCTGATCCACACTTTTAACTAGGTAAGTGAAAACATACAACACACATACAAGCTGGTAGGGTGACCCAAACTGGAACATAAGGCAAGAGGAAAAAAGTGAACCCCTAAAATTACTTCCCTATTTGAACCAAGTGAGAAAAGTGAAAGCTCTACAATAAGCAAGTTATGTATAACTCACATATTGTGAACCCAATGATGTTAACCATCCTCAGCCCTCTGAACCATGGCAACAGGACAGACAGACAGACAGACAGACAGACAGAGATAAAAACAGAGAGACAGAGACAGAGACAGAGACAAAAAAAGACAGAGAAGAAAAGCAGATCTGCAAAACTTTTATTGTGGGAATAGTGTATTATTATAATTGTTTTATTTTATCGTTGCTGTGAATCCCTTGTTATACTTGATTTACAAATGAAACTTTATCACAGGTATGCATAGATAAAATCATAGTGCGCTATTTGGATTTGTCATGTTATTTCTCTTAAAGGCTAAAAATAAGGTCTCTATTTGAACTCCATCATTTGGTATTCTGTATTTGCCTGTTTGTTCAATTAATATTGTTGAGAGTTGACAGATGTTGCCCATATTCTCTGTACTACTGAAGAGAGCTAAAGACTTCACTATATGGTATGCAGACACTCTACTAAGAGTCTACTCTTCGCTAGCTAAAGTAGCAGGAACTTGGTTTATAGTTGGAACCCAAACAAGTCCTTCTGCTAAGAAAATTACAATGTAAAATGAGGAGTCACACAATATAAAAAATAAACAAATCATATAAGTGGATGGAATTCCTCCTGAAGTGGACAGTGCCCACCTAAAACTCTAGTCTACTTGAATCTGTGATCATATCCTTATTTGGATATAGGATTTTTGCATATGTTAAGTTGAAGTTATACTTGATGAATATGGGATCTGTAGTCAGTGTAACTAGTACCTGAGCAGAAGAGGGAAAATACAGCAGGGACAGAGAAAGGAGGGAGCCTGGCAAAGACAGAGGCAGTCAGGAGGCTGCCATGAGCCACACCATGCCCAGGACTGCTGAGATCACAAGAAGAGAGATGAGGCATAAAAGGATGCTTCCCTATAGACTTTGAGACAAAAAAAAAGACAGAAGAAAAGCAGATCTGTAAAACCTTTATTTTGGAAGAGGGTATATGATCTTCACATTACCTTATTTCAGATGTCAGGCTTTCAAAATTGTGAAAATAGCCAGGCATGTAGTGCACACAGGTAATCCCTGCACTTGGGAGGCTTAGGCAGGAAGATCAGTGAGAGTTTGAGACCATCTTGGGCTACAAAAGTGAGCTCAAGGCCAGCCTGGACGGTATAGTGAGACCCTGCCTCAAAAATAAAAGAAAATAAAAATAAAAAATAGTGAAAATAAAATTCTGATGTGTAAGCCACCTTGATTTGTGATACCTTGTAACAGCAGTCCTAGAAATGATATATAGTACATCAGAAGTTGCTAAGTACTGTATTACAAAAACAAGAAAATGCTGAGCAGGGTGAGAGGGCCTAGAATCCTAAGTGAGTTTTCACCATGAAGTGAAGGTTGAGGTAGGCCTCACTGACATGAGGGTTGAACAAAGACTGGAAGGAGCCAGGAGAGCTGGCACCTCACAGCAGTGCAAGCAGCCTAGCCTATCTGCATGTGGCTGGAATAGTAAGCAGGGGACAGGCTTACAGCTTCTAGAGGTGATCTGGGATTTGGGGACACTGCTGTGGGTAGGTTCCCTGTATCTTTAAGTAGGTCATCATGCAGGGTCAAGCAAAGGAGTATTATTATCTGTTTTAGAGCTGAAGAGATGTATTCTAGAACTTTTTTTTTTTAAATAGGGGCAACAGGAGTAGCTATTGCGATGACCCTTATGGAAACAATGGTGGTGTGGACCAGGCAGGAAGTGATTAACGTAGAAAGAAGGAGTTTCATGTTGAATGTATTCAAGAGGTAAAATCATCAGGATATGCTGACAGATGGAATGTCACAGTGTGAAAGAAAGACACAGCAATAATCTCAAGACATCCACCTGAACGACAAGAATGAAAGTGGAATTTCCTAAGATAAGAAGGCTATGGTGGAAGAGGCCTTTTTCTACTGGGATAAAGTATTGTTGGAAATTAGAGGTTTGGTTTTGGACAGGCTAAAATTTGAAATGTCTAGTAGATACTCAAGTGGAGATATAAAGAGTATAACTGGCTCTATGAACCTGAGCTATGGCTAGGCATTTAAAAATAATGTCCTCATTTTTAACTGTTGTATAGGATGTTTTATAGAGCATTTCCTGGGTAATACCTTAAAGTGTGACCTAAGGATGACCTTGAGCTGGAAGATACTAAAAGTGTCAGACTGAGGAAATCTTAAATTCAGGGCCAGACTAAAAACAGCAAAGGGTGACATAATGGTGGATAACTTTTGCCAATGTAAAGAGTGGAGAACTTTAATTAAGTGACTCAACAAAGGGTCAGGGTTCTCACTTTGAGAACACCTGAGCCTGTTCAAGAGCAGGACACAGCACAGACTGAGCACCACAACCACTCAAGGATTCCTTACTATAAAGGTAGGAAAAGAGGCTTGTTCTCCCCTTCTTTTTTACTGCAATATGATTATAATCATACATACAATTATAAAAAATAATATGGAGAGAGATCTTGAATACCTTCTATTCAATTTCCCTTGTTAACATCGTCTTGGAAAATTACACTGTAATGTTAAAATAGAGGCACAGATACAAGGTACTGATCTTGTTACATTTCTCTAGTTTTACCTGTACTCATTTAAGTGCAAATATCTAGCACTAAGAAGTTTCAGGAGTCCACCATCAGGATCAAAACAGAACAATTCCACTGTCTCAAGGATCCATCACATTTCCCTTTTACAACCATACTAATCTTCCTGTCTTTCCCCTTCCCTAACACCATTAATCTAGTCTTTGTCTCTATAGTTCTGTCATTTCAAGAAGTTTATACAGACTTCATACCCAGTATGTATATCTAAGGTCTGCTTGTTTTGATGCACACATTCCCTAGTTCCTGGTTATGCCACCAACATGTTCCTTTTCAGTGTACAGCAGCAGTCTGTTTTGTGGATATGCCACAGCTGCTTAAACATTTGCACAATGAAGGTCTTGGGGCTGTTTCCAGTTTGGGTCTAGTTCAAATGAGGCTGCCATGAGAACCATTGCACAGGTTAGTTGTGTGAACATAGGTCTGCAGAGTTCTGAGATAAGCCCCCAAGTATACATTTGCTCAGTTGTTTGGGAATGAAATATTTGTTTTCATATGAAAGTGCCAAATTGTTTATCACAGTGGATGTTACACTGACAATCCCATTAGCATTATATCAATAGCTCAGTTTTCTGCATTGCCACCAGCATTTGAAAATGCCATTATTTTGTATTTTAGTCATTTCAATAATGCATAAAATGACATCATGTTTCTATTCTAATATGAATTTGTCAAGTGGCTGATGGGGAACATCTGGACATCTTATTTTTCATCTGCATGTCTCCTCCAGTGAGACAGCTCTTTATGTTTTTTATCTGTGTACTAACTGCATTGTTTAGGTTTTTACTGTTGAGTTTTAAGAGTGTATTACATAACTTGGTATTCTATCACATATGGGGTTTGTGAACATTTCTACCATTCTGTAGCTTGTCTTTATATCTTCTTAACAAAGTATTTTGCCAAAGTTTTAAATTTTGATTTATTTCAAATGTACTTTTATGAACATTGCTTTCAATGTCCAACTGAAGAATTCTTTGCTCAGTTCTAGATTCTTAAGATTTTCTCTAATTTTTCTATAAGTTTTTTGTTTCCCTTTTAAATCTAGAGTATGTATGAGTATATACCTATATACTTATATAAATACAAACATATAATATGCAAATGACTACAGTATTGCTATGAAACTACCCAGTAGTTGCCATATGTCCTCCAATCGTTTGTTATAAAGTTTACATTTATATATGTATTATTTTAAAGGATGTATATTTAATATGAACACACACATGTGTATATGAACCTTTTAAAAGCACAATATTAAGGTTACAGAACATTGAATTTTCCTCATCACTCTCTATGACATCATGATTTTTTTTAAATGAGCAGAACATATTTATTAAGGGAAAGAAAGTTCCTGTCCAAGAGAGGGATGGGGGGAGCCTACATGGGTGGTCCCCCTGACATCATGATTAAGCCAAATTATACTCATCATATAGCCAGTTCCCACCTGGTTCACAGATCTCCTATATGAAATGTAGGTAACTTACCAAGTTTCCAGTCTGCATTGATTTCTGCCAGCATCCTCTCACTGGTGAGACTTCTCTAAAAGAGATGGCTTAAAGCACATCATTCCCAGCCCTTCTCTCTCTATCATTTACTGTCTTCATTTCACAGTGGGTTCCCTTTCCACCTTGACGTGGAAAGAATTCAAATTTCCTTTGGTAAAGAAAAAGAGGAAAAGATGGGGCAGTCTGGGGCAAAGACACTAGGGGGCAGACTTAGGACCCAGAATCCAGGCTTCCTTCTGTATCCTTTCTAATCTGTAGGCACAGAGTGAGGAGCAGGTGCCTCCCTCATACCTTTCAGTCTTCTGAGGTGACAGAGCTAAGGAGCTATTTTATTCCTTTGCATCTTTCTCGCTTGACAGCAAACAGCTCTTTTAAATGGCTATAGTCTCTTCTTCCCTGCCCTGGTTCCTGTGTGCTCCTGATGTTGCTGGATTTTGAAGAGAGGGCAGTGAATTCCAATGTTATATTCTACCCTGAGTAAATGATGCCCTCTCCCACTATTTAATACCCCCAAGTGGGGAATAATCAACTTTTTCAAATCACTGGGAAGTATAAATTACAGGCAAAAAAAAAAACCCTCAGTGCTGGTGCTTCTTAGGTCATCTGCCTTGCAATGTTTCAGTCTATTCTTCAGAGGATTCCTTCTGAGGAATGCACTAGAGATGGCTGAAGGACTCCAGGAGGATGTGCAAGTGTGTCCTGCAGCTGCCAGGGCTGTGATGTCAAAATCCACCATGAGGAGACATTCATGCCATGAGCCAATGTTCTTTTAAACCAGATTCCTACACCTCGTTTTCATATTTCCTTGGACTTTTAAAATTTTTAATAATTTTAATGAGAAAAAATCATGAGACAGTTTCAAAACATGTTAGTAGGACAGCCATAATAATTAATACAGTGCATATTGTTGTCTTCATAGTAGTCATTCATAGTACAAGATGCAGACATAACTTTTCTAAACACTATTAGTACAAATGATTTTTTCTCATTGAACTAAGAGAAAGTAGTTGTATGTATAGTCCAATAGTCCATAATAGTAACTGAAATGTTGGAAGCTACTGATTTGAGCCTTTTACATCTCAGAATATTAATATGGCTTTACTTTTTATACCACATGGTTAAACCTTTTCACTGTAAAGATCCAGTTAAAGTAAGACCTACATAACAAAAAAATATAACTTTTGTATTTGACAAGGTCAGTCAAAGCCCCTCAGGAGTTATCCTGAAACCATGTACAGCGTTTTGTAGAACTTTTGTCAGTGTCAGCCATCTGGATGAGTCACAGCCATTGCTTGACCAGTTTGCTCTCTGGGAAAGCCCAAGAGAATGTTTTCTCTCTAGGAGACTCACCTTAGGCACACTATACATCATTGATCCCTTTCCTCTGAAGCCCCAGAATTCCCTTGAACAGAAAATTTGGGACCCTACTGAGTTATAGGATGTTATAGTATAGGTTCTCTTATATCCTGAGTCCTCACTGATCTTGAGGGGCTAGGGCCAAAATATTGGTTATCCTTGTAGCTCTCCTTTTCCTCTAATATTTTGTCTGCAAACTTAAGTTGTTAACCCTCCAGAAGAGAAACTTAGTGATATTATTACTCTATTACATAGGCACTTGAGCTTAACATCACTCTCTTTCTGCATATCAAACATCTTAGATTTAACATGGTACCAAAAACAGAGAAAGATGCAATCTTTGGACTTTCCTTTGCTTTTTCTTTTGTCATGCATGTACACTCAAATGGGGAGAGGTTTATTTGGGCTCACAGTTTCTAGAGTTTTCTATCCATCATCAGCTGGCTCCAAGGAAGGAAGGGCATTGTGGAAGGATCTAGCAGGGGACAGCTGCTGAGGTGATGGCAGTCACAAAGCAGTGAGAGAAGGGGGGAGCCTGGGAGGATATGCCCAGTAGGTGGGACGCTAATGATCCTCCTCGCACCAGGGCTTCCCTCCTAACAGCACACTTAGCTACTGAACTCATAAGCAAACACTGCCAGAATGAAACAATCGCCTTCCAAAAGCCTGCCTTTGAGTGGATGAGGCTTTGGGTAGGAAGTCTTTTTTATAAATCATAAGGGACCCCTTTACAAATTTTTTGAATTCTTTGACTTTACTTTTGGTGATTCTGAGTTAGTGGCCACATAAAAATATTTCATGTTTTTCTCCTGAGGGTTCTAGGAGGTCAGTCTCTCTAGGATAGAAGGAAATGTCAGAAACCCATACAGCCACAATGATGAGATGCCAGGCTAGGGCTTTGGTCAGCCTCAGAACTCAGGGGCCTGGGTACTTTCTGTTTCTTCATAATAAGTATTTAATTTGGTTGACATCAAGAAGATAGAGTTGAAACAAAAAGCATTATTGATTGCCATTTGCTAAATCAAATTAAATTCAAGTACTTATTTCTGGGTCCAGTGTATTTTTTAAGACAACAACAACAACTACTACTACTGCTAATAACAATAATAATAATAATAATAATAATAATAATAATAATAATAATACCACTAAGTGCTTGTGACTATATGGATAAGCGAGCTATTAAATCCTGCAGGGACAGGTAGTGCAAAGTGCCATATGATGGCATTTAGTGAGACTGAGTAATTATGGTATATGTAATTCCAACCCCAAGAATGTAGTTGTACGTGTGCATAAAGAGATGTATGTTCATCATATCCTGGCTTACAACAGCTCCACACTGGAAACTAACCGAAGTATCCATACATAGTGGCTTGGAATATGGTCAGTGGAGCTCTTGTAGCAACAAAGATGAAAAAAACTGGGAGCTACATGAATCAAGATGAACAATTCTAACAAATGTTCGACAAGTTTTGACATCTAAATATACTAATCTAAATTTTGACATCTTCATAGAATATTCAAAGTCCTTAAGATAACATGAGCTACTATTCACAGGTATTTATTACTTCCACAGTCAAGGTGGCACTGTGTAGCAGGATATCCATTTATTAACATCGGTCTCCTGGGGGGGGGTACTGTGAGAGGATGAGGGGTGCAGATTGGGGGCAAAAATACATACAATTCAAATTCATTTTAAGTATTAAATATCTGAATGATTGGAAAATTTCAGAATTACTTTTAAAAACAGTGATACAGTTAGGCTACATATAAACTAAGTAATAATTCTTCCTATTTCAAAATTGCTTTAGAGTTTACAGGATCTTGCACCTAGCCTCCAAGTAATTCTAAATGGGCAGGGGAATCACAACCATGTTTGAAGATATTGAAGTTTCGAGTCGTAGTGACTTGCCCAAGATCACACAGCCAGGAAAAGGTAACGTCAGGACCCAGACCTCAACTCCAAATATCAAGCTGCTTCTGCTGACTGTCCAACACCTTTCCAAACATGTTTACTCCTACAAAGCATTTCCAGGGCCTTTTATTTCAGGGTCCTGGTAGCATTTTGCCAATGATAGGTATGATTTTTCATCATTCCGAGATAGTTTTTTACATGGGTGACATATTTTATTGAAAACTATGCAGCAAAGAATGCTAAAACCTATACTGACATCTGTTAACCTTTGATTTGTTATTTATTTATTTAGGTACTAGAGATTGAAGTCAGGGCTTTGCACTTGCCAGGTAGGCACTTATACAGCTGAGCTGTCTCCCCAGCCCTGTGATTTATTTTTCAGTGATTATTAAAACTTTCCAGTGTTTTAAAACTCAGAATTACAATAATATATAATTCTCACAGATACCTTAATGTGGCACAATTTGTTCATGCATGACAACTGCAACAGTAAAAAGTAGAACTCTAAATGAGTAATAGCAGGACAAGGAACAGGCCGTGTGCTTAGCGAAGATATTAACGGTTTACTCATGAAGGCTACAGCAATGAATAAGAGCACTTACAACTGAAGTCAGTACTTAGCCAGAAGGCATGTTTTTATGGATAACTATTTATGGTAGTAGCTACAGATGACTAGCTATGGCTCATGCATCCTGGGTCACTTCTATGCTGTAATAGGTAAATATGTTTAATATTATCCTGATAATGATGCCACTTAAAATAGAAGAAACAGAAGTCAAAGTGTACTATGATTATATCTCAGAAAGACAAGTATATGCTGATATCTCTCCTAGTATTCTCTCTCTCTCTATATATATATATATATATACATATATATACATATATGTATATATGTATATATACATATGTATATATACATATATACATATATATATTTACATATATATATCTATGATTATAATGTTATTGTAAAATTTGATTTCCCCTTTTATGTAATAATACATAAAATAAATAAGACATAAAATAAATAAAAATAAAATAAAAATACATGTTTATATACAACCAAGCATCTGGTTAGAATTTCTGGTGTTTTCCCTTCTACATTATAATTTGTACAATCTTATAGTGATCTTGCAATTTGGTGGCTGAATGCTAGAATGTTTTATCTCTCCCAAGAGAGCCACTTTATGATTCTGTCCTACCCTTTCCCTCTGCTCCACTCTGCCTACTAGGATATGGTCTCTGGTAAGGCAGTGAAATAGAATGCACTGCTGCAAGAGGACATTCAATAGTCCTGCTTTGTCTTGGGTGATAAGATCAATACACTGTACTTATTTTATGTGTTTCCATTTTGCTAAGGGTATTGCAAATTATACAGCGATGTAGAAAGACCAAATGCTATCAGCCTCTTTTAATGAAATTCTGATCCTCTTATATCCCCAGTTCACTCATGTCTGTTTTTTCCTATTGATGTGCTATAGAAACACACATATCTCTTCAAGGCTGGAAAAGCATGCTTAGTGCTATCAAAAAAGAGTCCAGTTTGATCAAGTATAGGTAAAGCTTTCAAACTTTACAAACCTTTGTGATAGTATTATGTTTTATTTTTATCAACTTGCCTAACCATGAGAATTCATCCATACAATTCAGAGAAATCAAATTAGAACACTAAAAACAAGGTCCAGATCTCCTGTAATAGACCCATAAATGTTCAGGATACATTTTATTCCATCAGCAAGAGGCGGCATCAGTTAAACTTACCATCTGCTCAACTCATCATGCAGAAAGGCACTATTTTAATGCAACTTACATCTTGTGTTAACAGCTATTTTTTTCCTTTTCTTTTTGAAGTCATTGGTTTCCTAACAAATTGTAGGTTCAAAATATAAACGGAAACAACGGGTTACAAACCATGAAGTAGGGACCATTGATGAAACAATATTTCATTTTTAATAGTTAGCATATGAAATAATGGCATGTTATGATGATAGGTAATTTATTTACTTATTTTTAAAAATGTATTTGGTTGTTACAGGGTCTCACTATGCAGCTCGGACTCACAGTGATCCTCCTGCTTTCAGTGCTGGGATTACAGGAATGCACCACTATGCCTGGACTCAGTTGCCAGGTCAACCTGCCCTGGAGGCAGGGTTGGTGTGGCATGTGGTGCCAGGGATGGAACTGTAGTTCCTGTACTCGCCTAAGCAGGCACTTTAGTACACTGAGCTATCTTGCTAGCACCGGTGATAGGTAATTTGAACTGTTTCATGTACTACTTCTACAAGTAGTATATCAGTATTTTGGCTTTTCCTCTGGTATCCTATTAGCTATTAGAAATCCCATTGGGAACTACGATTAGCAAATGTACACTGGTTGTGAAATTGATTCTTAATACATTGTGTTGTGAGAGGAGTAACAATTGATTTAAGCAGCGTCAGGACCCGATATGCTTAATAATTCACAATATGATGGACTTTTAATTTGTTTACATATCCAGTAAAAGCACGATCTTATGCAATATAATCTATTTAAAATGGTTATATAATTAATGTTGTTTAACACTTAAGAACCATTGGCAAACTGAAGAGTAACCAAACCAGTGAGTTCAGATATTTCGGAATATAAAAATACCACATTTTTAAAATAATAGCTCAGGACAGGAATCCAGAGCATAAACATAATTTTCTCATGAACCTTAAATATTCTCAGTAACAAATTTACTTTCTATAAAATAGCTTACAAAATTTAGTAATATTTTATTTGTTTTAACTCTTGGTAGTAACCAGAGAATAATATATGTGTGAACAACACACCATTAAGAAACTCAACTCTAGTATCTGAGCACACCTCTATTCACCACCTCCACAACTTTCAAAAAGAAAAAGGATTTTAATCAGGGATGATTTTTTTTCCCTCCAGCCACCATAGAGACAGTATGACACTTAAAACCCTTTTAATTGAGCACTGTGATATGCAGGCTGGTAACAATGCTCTATCCTATCCATTCCTACCAAAGAAACTGGAAGGATTTAAAATATTAAAAATGTGTAACCTCATCCCTTTAAACAGAACTAGAGCAGGTGACAGATATAGTAAATGTAATTGATTTGATTATGATACAACGTATGCACAGATCAAAATGTTATGGTATATATCTAAAATGTCCCCCCAATAATTTAATGTTCAGGGGTGGGGCTCTGCCCTCCTTCACTGCTTCTTGGTTACCATTCAGTGAGCAGCTTTCCTCAATCATGCTTTTTGCATCTTAGAGCCAGCTGGAACTGAATCTGCTATAAAGGGACTGGAGGTTTCAGTCCATATTCAGCTGGCCCAAGGCTGAGTGGAACAGGGCAGACAGCATTCAGTTCATGGTGGTAGAACAGCAACAATCGCGACAGAGGCAAATGACCAAACAGGAGCAGAGAGCAACAGCGCCAGTCTGTCTCTCGGTCTTTCTTTTTAAATTACATCAGGCTCTCTGCCTTAGCCTATCTGCCTTAGGCTACACCCATAATCCCAGAAGTACTTAAAACACATAATCCCAGTGGATCATGGATCAAGTCTCAATCTATTGAAGTCCTCGCTCCATGACTGCATGAGGCTTTGGGGGGACAACTAGACATAACCATAACACAAGGACTATAGGCCATGTGTGTTATATCCTGGAAGAATATTTGCCATCATTTTTCCAATGTCCTAAAACTTGATGAGAGACTGAGGTTCAGGGTGGGAGACAAAATAACCTTGCTGAAGAAATTTCACAGCAGCCTAGTGTGTAGGCTGTAGCATAGGTACTGCCGGCCTTCTTTTGGCCAGATTTAAAGTAATAATCAGAAGCAAAAGCAGATGTGAAAAGTTTTCAGTTGCATCAGGAGGGAAGGACCTGAAAGCCTGGGGCAAAGGAGAACTTGGTTGTTGCAAAGGTTAATATCAATAAGAAGTCAAATATTCTGCACCAGAACAATAGAAAAGATAGCTTGAAGCATTTTAGAAATCAAGAGGATTCTACTGTTCAGTGGCTTAAGGGTACAAAATAGCAGTCTTCACTAGCTCAGGACTCTACTCTTTACTGGTTTTCTTCCTGAACTTGAGAAAAGTCCCTGTGAGGTCTGACTGAGGACAACCTATGAAATTATTTTTATGGGGTTCATTTTACCATGTTATGCTATCCAAACCCTCAGAGGTTTCTGTAGCAATGATCAAAGGGTTCCTGGCTATTTCTCATATTGGTGCAGATCTTAGCATCATATACATAGTGCTTGCTTTTCAGGAATGTAGAATGCAAAAGTTATTAGAACACAGAGGCTTTTATTCAGAGTTTGGAGGAGGGCCACAGAAGCCAGAGGCTACTCTCCAGAGGTTAGTGCAAAAAGCTACGAGAGTGAAGTTGACAATATAACTGGAGAGCCCAAGAAGTTGGAGATTCCAGGAACATGACTGTTTGCCAAGAGTTACCAGCAATGAATAGAGCCACACCAAGAAAGAAGCTATATGGGTTGTAACAGGCAAAACTATAGGACAGAAACAGGGCTTCTGAAACCCTTTGGAGCTGATATATCACCACATCATGTAACCACAGGATTTAATGTTTTTTGAGCTTAGTTTGGGTCTTGCTTTGATCCAGTTTCTGTCTATGATGCTACTCCTCTTTTTTTTTTTGAATGGGAATGTTTACTACATGCCATGGTAGGTATAAGATGCTTCAGTTTTTCTTTTTTAAAATGGATCACCATATCTAAGAATTTGTCCCAAGTCTCAGAAGAAACTTTGACATCAGACTTTTCACCACTGTTGGAACTATTAAGATTTGGGTGATTCTTAAAGATGGATTAAATGCATTTTATATAATGATATGAACATGAACATTTTTTGATTCTGGGGTGGAATGTTATGATTTAGATCTAAAATATCTCCCTAGTAGGGTGGGCCAAATAGTTCAGCAAGTTAAAGCACCTGCAAGCAGATGCAGGGGCTGGGGATTCTATCCCTGGGCCTGCTGTGCCAGCCTCACCCCTGAGATATGCTGAGACATCAACTAAGACTGGGTGTAGTAGCATGAGCCTGTAATCCCAGCTCTTGGGAGGCTATAAACAGGCAGATCACTATGAGTCTGATTTCATAGTGAGACCCTGAATGCCCTGTAAACTCTTCCCCCCCCCAAAAAAAAAATCTCCCTAAAAGTTTCACATACAGAGGTGGGGCTTGATTAGGCCACTGGGGCATGATCTGGAAAAGTATATTGCACCCCAGGCTTGTCACTTCTCTTTGTGTCTCCTATCTTGGTATCTTTTTTTCTTTTCTAGGCCCTTCTATCATGTGGTTTCTGACTTGAAGTCAACTAACCATTGACTAAATCCTCTGAAAACCGTGAATGTGTCTTCCTTAAAGTTGCAGGTGTCAAGGTCCTAGCAACTGGAGAGTGACAAATACATAAAACATCACACAGGGACCCATAAATATGTCCAGTTGTTATGTCAACTAAAAATAAGAGAAAAAAAGAAAGAGGATGAGAACTGGATAGGGACAGAGAAGGAAGAGCTGGAGTATCAGAACTCACTCAGCAAGTACAGAAAGGAGAATCACAGGAGAGGCAGAGAAGAACTGGGCTTGTAGTATACCAGAAAGAACATGGCTAGATGGGGTCACCTCCAATAAAGATAACTCTATTGCCAAGCACCCTTCCCTTTCTGGAGATGACAGCAAACAATGGAAAACAGCTGTGATAGAGGGGGTATCCTGCCCCCTGAACAGTATCTGCAGCTCTAACATTATATGAAAAGAAGAAAAGGTTGAGAGATAGTAACAGAGGACAGGGTTTAACAGAGGCCAGCAGGAGAGAGTGGAATTTGTTATCCAATCTTTTGCATCTGTAGGTGGCTAGTTAAAATATAAGTTAATTCTCTCAGATGTGTCTTTTTGTAGCTCCTGGGATTTCCATAGTCATTAGAAGATTAACAAGAATGATGAGGTGATTACTGGACCTTGTTACCACAATTCAGTGGACTTGACTCGTGTCAGGACTCACTACAACTGCTATTTTGTCAAGGTCTTGCAGACATACAGACAAAGACCTGGGGATCCGTGATACTTATAGCCTTATGGGGTGATGAGACACAGTGTGTATAAACTGAATGTAAAGAGTGGTTAGGGCTTTCTTCCAGGTCACACAAATGATTAGTTTACTAGATCTATTGGATGTATATTTTCTCCACGCATTCAGGTACCCAGATAAGAAAACTGAAGAATTCTCTACCAAGTGTACTTTTGGGAACTGTTTTCTACTTAGGGAAGACAGAAAAATGGCACCTAAGGATCCTCACTTCCTGTTATGCCCTTGTGTGAACCCTCACTTAGAGACTGGGCTGGACTTATTGAGGCTCCTGGCCTATACAGTAGACCACAGGATGCTGAGATGTCTACTCTGAAACAAGGCTAAATCAGATTGCAGTTTCCATTTTGGGGGCTTTCTATCTCTCTTTTTGATTTAATTCTGAGGAAAACCAGCTGCCATGTCAGGAGGCATACCTGTGACAAAGTCTGTGCAGCTGGGACATATCCAGTCCAAAAGCTATCAAGACACTAAATTCTGCAGGCAAGCAGAGAAGCAAGCTTCAAAGTGGGTCTGCTATCAGGGCAGACTGCATAAGACTAACGTCCTGCCTGACAGTTTGTCTGCAACCTAATGAAAGAGTCATCCTCAGAGATAACCAGCTGCACTAAACCAGCACTCATGATCCTAAAAACTGTGTAAGATAAAAAATGATTGGTTTTTAAATAAGCTAAGCTTTGGGGTAATTTTTTTCAGTGGTAGAGGCCAAACCAAGGACTTTGTACATGTTAGGCAAGTGCTGTACCACTCTGCTACAACTAAGCCCAAGTTTTTGGGTATACTGCATTTTAGCAGTACATGCTAAAGAACTGTTCCAAGTCACACACTTACAAGCCTCTTCAGTTCATCAGATATTTTTTCTCTACATATTGAACATCATACATTATTTTAAATGAAAGAATCTTATAATATCCTTATAAGAAACTCTGATGTATCCTAATTACTCAGAAGACACAAAACTCACATTATGGTGAGTTTCAGAATTATTTTTGAAGGAAAAATGATAGGAAAGCAAATCATTACTACAGAATTAAGCATATAGATATCAGCACTGTATATACAAACTCTCCAATATTATACAACCAGGAATAAAGGAAGTATCTGATTTCAGTTGTGGAGTCTGACAGATACCCATGTCTACAGAAATTATACATGACTGAGTAACTACAGCTTCTCATTTCATCAACTACTGTTTTCTAAGAGAAATTGGCATGTGGATGTTGCAAGGTGCCAACCATTAATTTAACCTAATGAACATCACAGCCTCTGTAGATGACCATTACCGCCTTCTGGCTGTACTTCATTGATGGTTCATGAATATGTCTTAGATTCAACAGCACAGCAGATGCAGCCTTGGCCTGTGAGCCTTTACTTGAATTGCTTTTATGTATAATGGGTATTATCATCACCTTGCTGAACAAGAATATTTGCAACAATAATTTCTGTTGGCTAGTTCTCAGTTTAATATTTTTCCCACCATGATTGAAACCTGACTGCCACAACAATCATTGCTCAAAAGTAGATTTGGTCATTCACTAAACACATTCTACATACATACTCAATCCTGTATTGTGTTAGGTACATTGTACAAATTATTTTTTACCTTTAAAATAATCCTAAAACATAGACATTATTGTGCTTCCCTTGGCATGGTTAGGAGACCAGTGAGCTCAAGTCTGTGCAGTATCAGTCCTCTCTACTCAATTTCACCAAGAAATGTGTACATTACAAATCCAATATCGGGGCCCGGCAGGATGGCTCAGTGGTCTAAAGCGCCTGTTTGGGAAAGCTTGGGCAGCTTCAGGGACCGCGGTTCGATCCCCGGCACCGCATGCTGCGCCAGCCCTGCCCTCAGGGCGGGCTGAGAGGCCATAAAAATGAGTGAATAAACAAACAAAGGTTCTGAAACAAGAAATAAATAAATAAGTAAAATAAAAAATTAAAAACAAAACAAATCCAATATCATTAGGTTTCATTCTGACACTCAGAGTTGCATAGGTAGGAAATAGCCTTTTTCATTGGATAATTCATTTGTCCCAGGTTCCTAGCAAATATACTCCTTCCATGTTTGTGGACACTAATGGAGGAGCATGGATTTGCAGTTTGAAAATGGCCAACATTGTGCAATCCTAAAATAATGATGGTAGCTGCTAATGTTCAGTGCATAAGAATCTGTACTATGAATTTCTTGGTTATTTTTCTTTTTTTGAGTGTAAGAACTTTATTAAGTGCAATGGAACTTGTAGAAAGCTTAAAAGATAGGGGAAGCACAAACACTTCCCCTCAAATGCACCCTCCCCTCAGGTGCAGGGTTGACTCCTTCTGGGAGTTGTAGTCAGAGAGGACGCACCCATCTTCTGGCTGCTTGCCAGCAAAGATCAGCCTCTGCTGGCCAAGGGGGGTTGTTCTTGATGGTGTCCCTGGACTCTACCTCAATCCAGCTATCCCTCTCCTGGGAATTTTCCCAGAAGAACTGAAAACATTATATCACAGTGCTATCTGTGCACCTGTGTTTATAGCAGCACAATTTGTGATAGGCAAATTTTGGAAATAACCAAAATGCCCATCATCTGAAGAATGGTTGAAAAAGATGTGGTATTTTTATACAGTGGAATATTACTCAGCTATAAAGAATGAGAAACTGGAAACCTTCATAAATAAGTGGATGTATCATGAAGATATATTCATAAATGATATAAAGAAAACCTACAAGTGTAACTATTGTATAGTCTTCCTAGGGTAAGGACTCAAAAGAAATAAAAACAGGAAGGCATAACACAGCGGAATGGAAATCTCAGTTACTTTTCTTCAAAATATTTGTTTGAAGAGCTACAATCTTTGGATCACAAAATGAGAGTAAAATTTTATTTAAATTATATTAATGGCATTTCAAGACTTGATGCTCAAATTTGGTTTTCAAATGATCTTGTTTTAAATTGAACAAGAAGCATGTTTTATGTAGATATCAGTATTAAAATTAAGAAATATAATTTACCAATTTCTAAAGCTCAGGTGCATGCAGAATATTTTCTTCCTGTATTGTACTCTCCAACCAGGGCAAAGTGTGCTCAGAAGTGATGATGTCTGTTTGTCACAAAGCTGTTGGCACTTCTGGAGAAGGGTGAAGACTATCTGGCACTTTATTTGAAAATAAATTTATACAGAGAGTTTTATATAATGAACCAAGGCACATACAGAACACCAATAATAACAACAAAACAAGTTTTACAATAAATGCAGAAGAAAGAGTTCACATGATAGGGCTAGGGAGATAGCTCAGTGGCAAAAAAGAAAAAAAGAAAAAAAAAAAGCCTGCCTGGCAAGCACAAGGTCCTGAATTTGATCCCAGCACAAGAAAAAAAAAGTTGATATGACAACAGGAGGCAAAACAGGTAAGAGTGTTGGCTTGAGTTGGTTAGATATAAATTGTTACTTGAGGAAATAACTTTGGATCAAGTGTTCCCCTCTCCCACTTCAAGGTATGTTTTACATACATGAGTTGACTTCACTTGCTTCTAAATTATTTATGTTATTCATTATAAATTACTTATGCATGAAAATGTCACATTGTTATCTCCTATTAAATGCAATAAAAAGTGAAAAAAATTACTTATGTGGTTCACTATTTATGTTGTCCAATATAATAATATTCTTATCATTAGAATTATCCCCTTTAACTTAAGTATTCCACTGAAGTACAGGTGCACAGAGCTATTTCTATGAAGAAGAGGTTGGGTGCTTTAGAAAGATGTAATAGGCAAGCTGCAGGGGAAAAGAAAAAATTCCGGGAATCTTTGAAGCTTATAGAGCAGTGAAGCTGACTGGTGTAGCATACTGCTTTGAAGTACATGAGTACTTTCTATTCACTTTACTTCAAACATGTCATTATAAGCTTCATCAGCTAAAAAAGAAACCTGAAATGGAAATTATAGTTGCCCTTGTCCCATAATGTTTACGTAGTCATATTTATACATTTTAAGTTAAAACTTTTAAGATCATGTAAATTTTGTCCTTTTGTCTCACTTTTCTGTAGTTCCAACAGTAATTATTATTCTTATCGCTATTCTGTGTAATCTTTGATAGAAGTTGACAACCTAACAATCAAGAGCAACTTAACAAAGACGGTTCTATTTTAAAGCTATTCATGACCTTCAAGGATGCAATCCAGAGTGCCAAGTGACATGAGTAACCTTCCCAAATGAGTTCTCTTAAATGCGTTCTTTGCTAAGAAAACTCGAGTGTGTTGACTATGGTAGTCAGGCTCTAAAGTGTGATCCCATTTCATTTTTTTTTTTTTTTTTTTTTTTTGTCTTTTTGAGACAGGGTCTCGCTATGCAGTTGAGGCTGGTCCTGAGCTCACTTTTGTAGCCCAGGCTGGTCTCGAACTCGCACCAATCCTCCTGCCTCAGCCTCCCGAGTGCTGGGATTACAGGCGTGAGCCACCAAGCCCGGCTTCCCATTTTTACAATACCAAGCTTCTAGTATTTATACCCTATAAAATCTCATTACCTTGAACATAGGTGGGGCCTATGATCTATCTCTCTATCTCCCTGTATCTTTTTTTTCTTTTTTTTTTTTTTCTGTTCAGGGTCTCTCACTACA
>PVJA010036259.1:0-21221 GCA_004027025.1 Myocastor coypus | reverse complement strand
AAGACATATTGGTTTCAGCTTTCTATGTTTTCATCAAGAAGACTGAGAACACTACTGTGGAGCAGATAAACAGGATTTTTAGATGCTGCTACTCTATAATCTTTATTCAGTTTTGTTACTGAGAAACAACAGCAAAAAAAAAAAAAAAAAAAAAAAAAAATGACTCTTGTAGAGCTCATTTCAGAACCAGCCAGGTACTTTGGTAGTAAGAAGTTAGTTTGGATGAACTCTAACTAAGTCATGGAAGTCTGAGCCAATGTTCTGTAGACATTTTTCTTTTTCTTTTTCTTTTTTTTTTTTTTTGTGGGACCAGGGTTAGAACTCACAACCTTGCACTTGCCCAGCAGGCATTTGTGCCTCGGAGCTATCTCCCCAGCCCCTGTAGACATTTTTCTTAACATCAATCTTACCAGACTTTTTTTTAAAGCCCATTCACATGGAAGTAGGCAGACTGTGGTATTTGCAGGAAGGACCAGTGGGCCTCAGGCTGAGTGGCAGCAGGTTCCTCTGTGCCCCTGCTCCACGTCGCCCCACCCTGCTGAGGAGCTCTGCTCTCCCTACTCAATTCCCTTGTTTTCCCATCCTCTTTAAAGCTGGTTCCTAGTGACCATTTCAGTGTGCATAGGGTGGGCACACCTTGGCACACACTTTGCAACGCTTGCCACCCCTTCTTCTAATTTTGTCCCCTCAGCATGTTCAGACTCAACAGCGATGCCCTCAGGCAGCAAACACATCGGCTTGTAGAGACAGCGCTGTGGCACAGAGGAGCAATGGTGAATGACCACAAGGGAGGTTCTCAGCAACTGGGTTGGAATCCTCTGTCACTTTCTAATCCTGTAGCCCTTGGGCAAGTCACCTAACCTCTGTGATCCTCAACTTCCTCATCTGCCTTGGGAGGTAACACTAGCTCCTCCTTAGGAGATTAAATGAGCTCCCACTCTGCAAAGCACCAGAACTCAGTCTTACTATGTTAGTAGACTCAGCAATGTTACACACAGACTGAAGCCATCCCCTTCAAGGCAGGGATCGCCACTCCTATAGCACCACTGGCTCAGTTTCCTGCTGTCTTCTAAGATTTATTGACTGTGTGTGCCTGTTTGCCATCACACCTGGGATCCCCCTTGAGTTTTCTGAACTATGTATAGTAAGAAGGTCGGTGGCCTTTGACAGTAGCTATGTTCTCCTTTCTCTACATTTATTTATTTATTTATTTAGTCTTTTTGAGACACGGTCTCTCTATGCAGTTCGGGCTGGTCTTGAGCTCACTTTTGTAGCCCAGGCTGGTCTCGAACTCACACTGATCCTCCTGCTTCAGCCTCCCAAATGCTGGGACTACAGGCATGCGCCACCATGCCCAGCTCTCTACTTTTATTTATTGAGAACCTGATGAGAAAAAGACGTTAAAATATTTACCTGTGAAAGAAAATAATGCTACCTGGGCACGGCTGCCTGACAGAAATTCCTCTGAGGATGTGAATTCCCTAGGTGCTGCTATTGCTGTAACTGCCCCAGTCACTTCTGGCTACCAGCACTTGAGTGGCTGGCGGGACTACAGGTGTTAAATTTTCTTTACTTTTAAGTAATTTAAATTTAAATAGCTCGTGTTGCTCAGTGGCACACCCACCATAAGGAACAGTACACGTTTAGAAGTCACATGCTTGTTGGAGCTTCCACCCTTCCACCCTGCTGGTTTCTAGACAGGATGGTTGGGAGGACAGGCTGCAGCCACATGCCAGTTCTACTGCAGCTACTAGACCTGGTGGGTCTCTTAAACTTCCTCACCTCGGTCTCTTCATATGTAACCTGCAGATGACAGCAGCTGTTGTATTGAAGGATTGTTGTGGGATTAAAGTTAATGCAAAATATGCTTAGGAAAGCAAAACAGCACTACATCGCTTACATTTACAGAGTGTTGCTGTTATGGTTTATGTCTAGTTGTACCCCCAAAGCCTCATGGAGTCATTGGGCGGGGACTGCTAGAGTTTGAGACTTGATCCATGATCCCTGGGATTATAGGTTTTAGTACTGATGGGATTATGGGTGGAAGTACTTCTGGGATTATGGGTGTAGCCTAGGCCGGGAGCTAAGGTGGAGAGCCTGAATGTAATATAAAGAGAGACAGAGAGACAGACTGGAGCTCGAGCTGGTGCTGCTGCTCTGCTGCCCTGTTTGGTTGGCTGCCTCTGCCACCATTTTGCTGCTGTTCTGCCGCCATGAACTGGATGCTCTCCGCCCTGCTCCACTCAGCCTTGGGCCAGCCGAATATGGACTGAAACCTCTACGAACTGTGAGCTAAATAAACCTTTCCTTCCTTCATTTTGAGTGTTGGGTATTTGTCCCAGCAATGAGCAAAAAGTAACTAAGACAGTTGCTATTCCTTTTTTTCCTGCTATTGACACTAAATTTATTAAACTACCTCTTGACATACACCTTTTCTCAATTTCTGTCTTATTTCTCTTCTGCCTTAATGGATCAGTTAGTGTTCTCAACCGCACCCTTGCTTCTGCTGTTTGCAGGAATCTCTGTACATCTTTCTGCATCTGTGTTTCTAGAATCAATCAGGACTAAATCTGGTATTAGATATAATCACCCCATCACAGATCTCACACTTTCCAAGCCCATAACATTTCTTATACCTTGTAGTCTACATGTCTCAATAAGTTAATGCAGTGGAGAAAATCTGAGTTGAAAACCAGAGCAACTGGCACTCATCACCCCCTGTGCCCTGACTTCCGGCTTCCATATCTGCAAAATGGGGCCAACTATATAGCATTCCATTGGAACGCTGACTTGTCATCAGATGGTTGAGGCCTAGGAAAGCATTCTGCAAACCAGAACACATGTTCACTGGTGCTGTTATTTTGTTCCAAGTCAAAACCAAAGAGGGTGAGGAGGCAGACCATGAAACCACACCTCATCTGTAAGATGTGTTCTCAGCCCACCGATACTCGCATCTTTCTGCATTTGCTCTCTTCTTATTTTCTACTCCTTTATCCCTAGCAACTATAATAGGATGTGCTTCAGTCATCAGTATGGCATCCCTTGCTTTAGAAGAACAGTCTGTTGTATCATCAACTGTCAATTTTTTCATTCAAGTTATAGTGAGCACATTCATCACAGGGAATTTGTATCACACATGATGGATCTTGATTCTGCTTTCTTTCCCACTCTTCTCCTTTCCTTTCAGCCTCTCTCCCTGTCCTATTTTCCAAGATTCATTTTGATTTTATCCTTCTTTACTCATTTTTCCTTTCTTTCCCCCTCCCTAGTTCCCCTTTCCTTTTGAACAATTACTTCCTATTTCACAATAACTATTATACATTTTAGGCCTTATTTATACACTCAATTTTTCATACCAGAGAGACAATGCAATATTTATACATGTGTGTCTGACTTATTTCACTTAATGGCATGGTCTCAAAGTGTATCTATTGACCTAGAAATGTCTTAAATTTATCCTTCTTTATGGCTTAGTACCTCAAAGTATTTAAAAATCATTTTTATCCATTTTTCACTTGATGGGCTTTTAGGTTATTTTCAGCATTTAGCTATTACAAACTGTAGGCTATAAACATGGGTGTCCATACATAGCTGTGGTATGACACTGTTAATTGCTTGGGAAAGATACAAGACAGGGTGTAGTTGGTCAAATGGGACATTTAGCCCTAGTTTTTAAAGCATCTCCACACCGATTTCCAGAGGTACCAGTCTGCACTCCCACCAACAGTGGAGAAGAGTTCCTTTGCCCTCACAGTCTCTCCAATATTTGTTATTTACTTATTTCTTGATCATAGCCACTATTTTTAGAGATGGAATCTCACTGTTACCAGTCTCTTGAATAACTGGTGATGCTGAATATTTTTATATATTTATTTGCTTTTAGTACTTCTTTATCTGAGAAGTGTGTATTCATCTCAGAGGCTCATTTTTGGACTAAGTCTTTAAATTTGGAGGTGTTTTTTCAATTCTCTATGTATTTTAGATATTAGTCCTTGGGCCCAGAAGGATGGCTCAGTGGTATAAAGCGCCTGCTTAGGAAAGCTTAGGTGGCTTCAGGGACCACGGTTCGATCCCCGGCACCATATGCTATGCCAGCCCTGCCCTCAGGGCAGGCTGAGCTGGCCATAAAAAATAAATGAATAAACAAACAAACAAAAGCTCAGATATTAGTCCTTTTTCTGAGGAACAATTGGCCTAATTTTTCCCCCACATATTCACTGCAAGAAACACAGCTTCTTGGGGCCAGGAAGATAGCTCAGAGGCATAAGCACCTGCCTGACAAGCACAAGGTCCTGAGTTCGATCCTTGGGTCCACAGGGGGAAAAAAAAGGAAGGAAGAAAAAAAGAAAGCTTATTTAATAAGTGGTGTTGAAAAAGATTGGCTTTCTATAAGGTGAAGGCTAAAACTAGACCCATGTCTGCTACCAAGTACTAAACTAAAATTGAAATGGATCAAAGATCTAAATTTTTTCTTTTCTTTTTTATATTTTATGGGAGGGTCTACAGGGTGTTCAGGGTCTATCTCACTACTAGATCAGACTTGTAGTGATCCGCCTGTTTACAGCCTCCCAAGAGCTGGGATTACAGGCATGTGCTACCAGGCCCAGTCTCAATTGCTGTCTCAGCATGCCGCCCCGGGGGTGGACAGGCAGGGCAGGCCCAGTGATCCAATCCCTGATGAGCTATTTGACCAACCCTAAAGATCTATATATTAAAACAGGAACAAATCTGCTGGAAGAGAGAATAGATAGGAATCCTGTAGACGCAGATATAGGCAAAGACTTCATGAATAAAACCCTGATTGCACAGAAATACTACAAAGAAACTAGAGCTGGGATCTCATCCTGTTAACTGCCATTTTTAAGGTTGGGAAATAGAAATTATTATTATTATTATTATTATTATTATTATTATTATTGTTATACGTGTCTGTAGACCCTTATTATTATTATTGTTATTGTTATACGTGTCTGTAGACCCAAAGATACTTCAGGGATAGTGTTCTAGAATAACATAGAAATCATAAAATATTAGAACTAAAAAAAGAAAACCATCAATCAACAGTGGTAAAATAGTCACCGGAATTAAGAGGACTGCCAAACAGAAACCAAGTCATGAGGAGGGGACTCCCTGCCCCATCTAGAACCAAGTGCCTCTGAGAGTCCCTGACCTCAAGCCACATCAAAACAGTGGTTCTCTAAGTGTAGCTCTAAAGTGCCATACTTCCTGATGACTAATCGGAGTGCAGACTTACTGAATCAGGGTACAGAATAGAACACATCTTCAGACACAGCACATTAAAGTGTGAGAGGCAGTGATCGCCTAGGCTTTCCTGTTGCATCCCATGACCTCCCCTGGGCAGCACAGAGGCAAAGCAGAGAACCGAAAGCTCTTTCCAAGTCTAGCCCTGCTCAGGGCCATGACCAAGTGTCTCAGGAAGAAAAGACCAGAGGAAGGAAAATTGAAGTCTAAGTAGAGGCATAACACCTTGTAATATAAGATTGTGTGCTTAGGAGCCAGGGAGATAGCTCAGGGGCACAAGTGCCTGCCTGGCAAGTGCAAGGTCCTTAGTTTGATCCCCAGTTCCACAAGAAAAAAAAAAAAAAAAAAAAAAGAAAGAAAGAAAGAAAGAAAGAAAGAATAGGATTGTGTGCTAATCACCTTTGGATGGCCAGTACTTAGCAGGATGGCAGGCACAAAGTGGGGATTCACCACGTTTGCTGAGTGAATGGATTGTAGAAGGACCCTCCTTTTGACTCCAACCATGATATAGTACAAGATTTTCCTCTGGTTAGTTAGATGTAGGATGAATCTTCCTTACCTTAATGAGGCTCCTGGATGCTAGAACCTACTCGTGCTGCTATTATTTAAATTTAACTATTACTTTTATCTTACTTTCTCAAAACTCTACTATGCACACACATGATACTATCTCATACCTATCAATTCATTTTATCTGCACAAAGATAGATGTGGGTCTTGTTTTTGGCTGGCTCAGCCTGCCTTGAGGGAGGGAATTGCATGGCATGTGGTGCTGGGGAACCTTGGTCCCTGCATCTACCTAAGCTTGCCTAAGCAGGTGCTTTAGACTGTTGAGCTACCTCGCTGGCCCCTGATGTGGATCCTAATTAAGCCCATTTCACCAGTGAGACAACTGAAGCTCAAAGAGAAGAACCAACCTGCCCAGGGTCCCCTGTGTGTAGTGACTCCAGGAATGAATTCTGGCTGTGTGGCACCTGTGTCATTTTCTAGGCTTTGAATTCCTGTATCTTAAGTGCCACATGACACAGACCTGTCTGAGCCCATCCTGACTACCAGACCTGCAGCTCCAGCTCCTCCTGACTGGCCCTGTCCTAGATTCCTTGCTCAGCAAACAGCAAAATTCCATCTCGTTTACCCCAGGGGAGACTCATCACTGCTCTCTTCACAGGAATCAGGAATGAAGACCTATGAGGCTGAGGAAAATTCCCACCTGCATTTTGCAGTGGTCTAAGGAGACCTTTTAAAGAATTCAGTTGTTTGAACAGGTGATTGATCTGAAGATACCATGTGCAGTAAGTTTGAGAAAGGGGGAGGTAAGTGCTGTGAGATTTGTCTGAGTCCAACTCCTCCCATGGCAGCCAGACTGTTTCTCACAAGCACCTGCCAGATAGGACTCAGTGGAAGGACAGAGCTGTAGTACTAACGGTGAGAAGGAAAGAGAACAACTTCAAACTTGCCATATATGGCATGTGACTTTCGACAAAGCACAGCCCTGCTTCCTGTTGGACAGTGATGCAGAGCAGCTCAGAACAGCACAATGAAAGGAAAATGCTGAGCAGACAACAGTAAATGGAGGAATAAATAGGGCCCAGGTTTTTCTCTAAACCAACATATGTGGCTGGGAGGGTTGTGGTGTTTTATTTATATTGCCATGCAACCGAGGGGGAAAAAAAAAAGAAGAAGGTGATCTCAATGAAAGCCACAGGAATATGTGCTATCTGATTGCAGTGCCTGACAGATGTTAGCAGGGGCTTCTGGTAGATGATGTCAGAAATTAATTTAGAAGAGTCAATGGCTAGGCTTGACTTTTATTTTAAAAATTCAGAGGTGAACAGCACCAGTGGCCCTGGGCCAGGAAGTGCTCTCCCGACTCTGGCAGGAGCTCACTGAATGTTTAGAAATCCAGGAGGAAAGCTGAAGGAAACTTAAACCCGGCTGCCAAGAGAAGGCTGTGAATCGACCTGTCAAATCGCAAATCAGAAAACACACTGGCTGCCTCTGTGCCTGCCTTTTCCTAACTGGACAGGGGGTGCTGTCACCAGGGGGAACCTTAGCCTTGGAAAAGCAGGACCCAAGGGTGTGTGTATTTTGAGTCGTGGCCAACCAGGGAAAAACAATGTCAGGAGCTAGGGTGGGGCTTTTCTGTGACCAGATTCCCTCAGTGGAGGCAGGGAAGGTGGGTATCTGCATACTTTATTCCACACAAGTACACTTTTCCAGGTCTGTAGACATTTGTTTCAGTCTGTCCCTTTGGTTGTGCAGGTAGACATGGAAGGCTGTCTGTGCTTGCCCTGCTCCTGGCACCTGAGCAGAGGAGGTTCAGGGCTGGATCTCTGGAAACAGAGCCATGGCTGGGAAAGGGCAGGTAGAGGCGGCCTGGTGTCCAGATGACACTGATAACTCATTATCTGCGCAAATTGGAAAGCTCTTCATATCAGCTTTTCTAACTTGCAGCTTCCCTAATTCAGTCTACAGATATTTACTGATTGCTTCCTATGTGCTGGGCTCTATTCTAGGAGCGGGGATACAGCTGTGAATGGAACAGAAGCAAACACTTGCTTTTAGAGTGATCTAAGTTCTAGCAGGGAAAATTCACAAGGACAGTTTGAGAAGACAATGTGCGGTTAATCGCTGTAGGAAGCCAGGCTGAGAGTCACTTGGCACACACATATGCTACTTGCGACATGAAGGGAGTCAGAAGAGAAGGCTGACGTTGATTGAATGCCTCCTATGGCGCAAGCACTTGATAAAGAATAAGTTGCAGCAGCGGGGCGCCAGTGTCCACTTTCTAGGCTTTGGATTCCTGTATCTGAGTCTCCACACTGCACAGACCTGTGCAGAAACACCTGGCAGCACTTACTGCCTAGGAGGCATAGAAAGCTGAGGGTAGATACTTGGCCCATTCCTTTCAATCCTCTCAACACCTCTATTTCTCCAGGTGCACAGATAAGAAGCCAAGTGCAGGAGTAAGAACAGCATCCTGGAGCGCCACCTGCTCAAGATCTCTACACGCAGGCCTGCCAGAGTCAGTGTTCAGTTGGTGGCATACAGTCCCCTTGTTCTGCTCCTCTGGTGGCAGATGCTGGGGGTCAGCTTTGCTCATGTCCATTCTGCAGTCCTTTCAGAGTCAGGCCCTCTCTCTCTTTGGGAAACACTTTGAGGCTCTCCACCACTGCCATGAGCCACTCTCTGCACTCTTTAATCAGCTCACACATAGAATGTTTCTGGCCTCAGTGGCACCTCAAACTTGCTTTCTTGCTGTTTCCCTTCCTTGCCATGTTTTTGGTCAATAGTGTGAAATGTGTCACTTGATTATACCCGTTTTGGTTGTTCTATATGCATTGGTACTCATTTCCTCAATTAGATTAAAGGTATAGGGAACAGTGTACTAGAATTGTAAGTGCTTCTCCACATGCATATGGATCAGAATTCCTTGGATGGCCTGTTAGATCAGAATGCAGGCCCCTTCCCTAGAGTTTCTGACTTAGCAGGTCTGGGGAGGGCTGAGAATGCACATTCCTGACAAATTCCCTGCAGATGCTGATGCTGCTGGCCTAAAAGCCACACTTTTGAGAACCGCTGGTTAACTGAAGGTACTCCAGTATTTAGAACCAGCGGGTTAGGGTTTGAGTCTCATCTCTTCTACTCTTACATGTGTGACCCATACAAGCCTCTGTTTCCTCATCTATAAAAATGGAGGTAATAGCATGCTCATCAGTACTGTCACGAGGATGAACTATTATCATGAATTTAATGTGGTTAGTGCTGTCCCTGACACATTGAAAACATTCATCAAATGCTTTCAACTGTCCCTGGAAGGGCTGGCACAACATCTGATGTTAAATAAGCACCAAACCCAGCCTACTAACTCTTTTCCAGGCTGATATGAAACTTCATTTGCATTTGTAGGCAGCCAGAGTAAAGGGTGCCACTGTGGCATGATTTCTATAATTAACAGGATTTTTAGCCTCTGTGGTGTGTGTGTGTGGTGCTGAAAGCTAAACCTGGGGCCTCCCACACCCTAAGCAAGTGCTCTACCTCAGAGGTATGTGCCCAGCTTGTTTTAAATTTTATGTTGGGACAAGATCCTGCTAAGTTGTCCAGGCAGGCCTGGAACCTGTGATCCTTCTGCCTCACTCTCTCAGGCAGCTGGGATAACAGAGGGGACCTCCAGGCTTGGGTTAGGCTTTACAGTTAAGTCAGACTACCACAAAATGGGATGGGGAGAGGGCTTAAGAAGTGCCCCTTCCCTGCCAGTGTTCTTGCAATGCAGAGGCTGTCAGAAGTGTGCCTCCTCCACTCTGTTTAGGGCAGAGGAGCTAAAGATGGCCTTTGAAGAGCTGGGAGTTGCTAGAATGGCCTTGGCGACAGGACTAATGGCTTGGCAGGCAGGAACTGGATCCCCTCATTCAATAATTAATTACTTGCAGTTCTTGGAAGACAACCTCCTCACAGCAGACGAGATAAGCATCTCCTCCAGCCCAGGGGGTTTAAAACTCCCAGGCCCCTGCTGGTCTTTCTCCCATTGAGGAACCTTTCCACCCAAAGCTGACTTGTATTTTCCCTCAGGGTCTGTCTGAGCAGTCTCACAGACTGTCTTTCTTCTAAAAAGGTGCAAGGGAGAGTGAACAGAAAAGTCCATGTTCAGACCTCTCTCACTGTTCTCTGGGGGGCCTGGGACAGGGTGTCCAGGGAGCTAGGGACAGTCCAGTCTAAAAAAGCCCTCATAGTGTGCGAGCCAAAGGTCTCTGCCCTATCTCTCTGTGAGCTGCTGTCCCCCAGAATGTTGTCAGCTGAACAAAATGCTGTAAAGTTGGATGAGATCACCTCTGGGGCGTGAGTATTTAGCGGGGCTGTGGCTGGGCAAGGACTGTGGAGAGCTGCTTTTTGGAAGCTCCCCCCATCCTCCGGAAAGCATGCACCCCCTCATCCAGCGCAACCCTCCCCTAACGCCCAGAAAAGGAAGACCCTTCCCACCTCCCGCAATTTGCGCCCCCCCCCTTTCCTAAACACATCGCCAGGGGCAGGTGCTGTCCACACACTCCAGATGGGGCGCCACCCAAGGCGGCCCCAGGGCAGGGGTTCCCACCTAAGTCTGGGTCCAGGCCGCCACTCAGGCGGAGAGACCGATGAGAAGGGGGTGTGTGCACTGAGGCCAAGTCCTTTCTTGCGGAGGCGACAGCTGGGGACCTGCACCTGGCGTGAGCGCCCTGGCGGAGGGTCTTCCGGGGAAGAGCAGACCAGATCGCCCTTCTCACCGGTTGTCGCAGTTCATCCTTCTCTCTCCGACCTCTCGCCTCCACCCGTCCCCTCCCTCTTTGTCTGCCTTCTCGCCTCTGCCAGTCTCGCACCCTGCGCTCTCGCAGAACCGGGCTAGGAGCCGCGGCAGCCACCTCCCAGGAGACCCTGGCCCTTCCCTACCCTGCTCTGCCCTGCCCTGCCCTGCCCTGCCCTGCCCTGCCCTGCCCTGCCCTGCCCGGCCCGGCATGCCGGCTGGGGTCTCACCCAGAAGAGCAGGTTGAAGCCGAGCAGCAGGTACTTGATGCACCGCAGGCCGCCGCGGAAGCGCCCCATGCTGCGGCCCCGGCAGCGGACTCCCGAGTCCCCAGGCCCGCTCCACGAGCCCGGGCAGCTTTGGGTGCCGGCGGGGAGGGCGGGCCGGAGTGGGTCGGGGGCGGGACAGGGGGGCGGGACCTCGCGGTTGGGGCGGGGCCTTGGGGACCCCAAGCGGCCAGCTTGCAAGTGGAGGAAACCGTTGGAACCGGTAGGAATGCAGACCCCGGGACCCGGCACCACCTTCCTTCCTCCGGATGCGTGCAGCACCCCTTTTCTCTCCCACTAACTCCCGGAGTATCTGCGAGGAAGGTGCGTCCGCCTGGGACGCGGGACCCTAACAGTCCACGCCTTGCGCCCTGACTCCTCTGAGGTTTGCAGCAGTGGTGGAGAGATAAGGACGCGGCCTCGGTGGCTATGGAAACCGAGGATAGTGGAACGTGGTGACTTCGGGTAGAAGAGAAGAGTAGGACCGTGGAAGGCGCCCGGCCGGCATCTGCTGAGGCCGCGGAGGCCGATGTAGGGGACCCTGCCTCCACCGCGCTCCTGAGAAGCCACTCTTACCTTAATAGGCAAGGACTGAGGAACGAGAGGGCGGCCGGCCTCCCGTGCCCCCTCTGCGCCCCGCCCTGCTCCCCGGCCCAGGGAGAGGAATCAGACAGCTCACATCCTGCGGATTCCACAGATGGGAGGGCTTGAAAGCAATCCAGATTCTCAGGGTCTTAATTTTGATGTAGAGATGGGAGGAAGGCGTGGGGGGCATTTTCTGTTCTGCTTTGTTTTTATTAAGTTAGGCTGTTGGCAGGGAAATCAGGCTCCCACTTCGGTTGACTAAGTGTGCACAATATGTAGTGTCAGACAGGACTGGGAGGCAGGAAAGTGTAAAATTCAGGGAGCTCGCGTATTAATTCAGCAACACTCTAAGTGCCTATTATAGTCCAGGCATAGTAGTGAGCCACAGGATCAACGAGAAGGCAGCTGGGCTTGCTCCCATGTTTCTGGGGATGGAGACGGATCTGTAAGTAAATAATTATAACCGGTGAGAAGGGTCAGCTAAGAGCCAGGCAAGCAGCTGGCCCCTCTGCATGTACCAGGGAAGGCTTTGCTAGGAGAAGCAGAGGGCCCAGCAAGAGGAAGAGCCATCCTTTCAGAGCACAGGTGTAGACCTCTGGAGCATGAGATCCTGGGAAAAGAAGAGAAATGCGACTTGCCCAGCTGGAGCAGGCTGCTGAGAAATGTGCACCAATGTCCTGTCCTGAGCCTCAGTTTCCTCATCTGCAGCATAGGGATGATAGTACCTGCCTCAAAGAGTTGTGAACACTGATGACCCAGTGCCTCTGACGTGCCCAGAGCAGTGCCTGGCACAGAGTAAGCGCAATCAGTGCAGGCTTAGCTACTCTAGTATTGTACTCTTGTCAGGCAACGGCTCAGTCACTATCGTGTTACCATCTGCATCTCGGCCTACATCTGTGTCTTTGTGCATATGGTTGACTCTCTAGTGAATTTACTTATGAAAATGAGTAGAAGAAAGAAAAATGAAAGCACTGATTCTGGTAGTAAGTCTAACTTTCATACAGTGAGACAAAGATAGAAGTCATTAGGTATGCAGAGGTGAAGCTTCAGTTTCAGTCAGGCATAGCCCTGTATTTGTCACCTCTGTTTTACTATCAAGGAAAAGAACTAAATGAGTGACTAGCACATAGCAGGTATATGGTAAACTAACCAAATAAACCATAATGTTATGCTTTAAATGGAATTTCATATCTCTAAAACAAAATACATTTAGATATCATGTATTCTATATTCTCTGTGAACAGCACTCCTATTATGATATATAGATCTGTCATTCTTTCTTTTTTTTTTTTTTTTTTTTTTTTTTTTTTTTTTTTTTTTTTTTTTTTTTTTTTTTTTTGTCTTTTTGAGACAGGGTCTCGCTATGCAGTTGAGGCTGGCCTTGAGCTCACTTTTGTAGCCCAGGCTGGTCTCGAACTTACACCGATCCTCCTGCCTCAGCCTCCCGAGTGCTGGGATTACAGGCGTGCGCCACCACGCCCGGCTGTCACCACGCCCGGCCATTCTTTCATAATATAACTTCAGCACAATATATTAGAGACAGATGACTGCCTGCCTAGCATCAATTTTAGATTTTGAGTGTGGATTTTCCCAGACCCACTTTCACAAAATTGTATCTCTTAGCAGAAGCTCACTCTTGCAGGACTAGGCTTGGATAATCCTATTCATCTTGTAATTAGTTCAGAAAACAAACTGAGAGGTGTCCTGACTGGTGCAGTGGAGTGGTGTCTACTGGGGCCAGATGGCTTCGCTTCTTCCTCTTGAAGTTGTTGCATCTGGTTATTGCTTGAAGTTGCTGCACCTATCTGGGGATCAGTCTGAGGACAGAGTCAAGGACAGTGAGGATCACAAAGCAGACAAAACCTGGAAAAACCCACACCATTGACCTCATGACTTCATCATCAATCTAGCCAATCTCAAGCCACTTGTACTCTAGGTTTTTGGATGTACAGATGTATGTATATGTGTGTACGTATTGTAGCTGAGAGGTATCCTACCTAATAATGCACTTTCAAGAGTACATTATTATATGAAAGCAGAGGCATAATGAGAAAATTAGCATTTGAACTAATTATTACTGGTATTGTTCCTCCTGTCTTGAGCCCAGATGAGACCCATGAAGCTCTAGGACATGTTGTGACTATGAGCACCTGGCAAGAGGATTTGTAGACCTTCCAGCCAGGGCATTATTTGGCCATGGAACCAACACCAGTATCTGCTTACTTCCAGATTTCTTATTCTATAAGAAAAATAAATCCTGTTGTGTTTGACTTTGTGTTTTATTGCTTATAGCTGTAGTGCTTAACTGCTAGGAGGAAGACAGTGTACTCATTGTGGGATCTGCTGAGTTTTAGATCTGCTTGGAAATCCAGATGGAATGGAAACAGAATTGGGATTGTAGGGAGAAGTTCAGGCTCTCAGTTTATGGTAAGCATTCATTAGCAAATAGTACTAACAAAGCCTGTAGTCTTTGGGCTTTGTATCAAACATTCTCTAAAGGAATTAGGAAAAAATATTTCCTTTTGTACGTTCTCCTCAGTATTTTATTATGCCTTTTAAATATGAAGAAAAGGGCCAGCTTTTTTAGTTTGGTGGGCTAAAGTGCCTGCTTAGGCAGGCACAGGGATCAGGGCTCTGGTGTGCTGTGCTGACCCTGTCCCCGGGGTGCACTGAGACTGACACTGAGACTGGGTGTGGTAGCATCCGCCTATAATCCTGGCGCTTGGGAGGCTGAAAACAAGAGCATCACTGGAGTCCCATCTGTGTAGTGAGACCCTGTAGACCTTGTACTAAATACATTTAAAATAAATTAACTAAATATGCAGAAAAGTTGAAATATTGAGAGTGAGCACTATGTACTTACTACTTAGGTTGTAAATTGACTCGCTTTAGTTACATATTATTCATCTACATATTTTCCATTTGTCAATTTGTCTTATGCATTTTAAAACAATACATCTAATCTCTCACATCTAATTTCTTTAGCATAATGACATTAAATGCGTTCAAATATCTGTTTTCATTGCTTTAGATAAAATTTATATCAATAGGATGGACACATATCTAAAACTTTTATTTATCTTTTTATGTATTTAATACAGGGTCTCACAACACAGCTCAGACTCATAGTGATCTTCTTGTCTCAGCCTTCCCAGCACTGAGATTACAGACGTGTGCCACCATGCCCAGTTTCAGATGTGCACATTTTAAGTATGCTGTTTAATAGTTTTTGACAGATACTCAAGCCCTGTTCAAGTATGGAACGTTATTGCTGTCCTGGAAAGTTCCGGGTAGCCTTCTTAGGCAATCTGCACTCTCACCTCTCCTGGAGGCAGGCACTGGTTTGGTTTTCTTTGCCTGTTCTAGAGATTCATATGAATGGAATTGCAGTGTTCTCCCTCATACATTTAAACTGATATAAAATACATTATAACTGAATATTTTCAAAAGGTGTCACCTCCAATAAATCTTAAATATTGACTTATTTATTTTTTTCTATTTTTATGGAAGGGTCTACAGGGTGTGTTCAGAGTCTCACTACTAGATGGGACTCATAGTGATCTGCCTGTTTACAGCCTCCCAAGAGCTAGGATTACAGGTGTATGTCACCATGCCCAGTCCCAATTGCTATCTCAATGAGTCCCAGGGGCAGGCCATGTACCACAGGCCTAGGGATGGAACCCCGGCCCCTGTGCCTGCTTGCAGGATCTTTAATCCGCTGAGCTATTTGGTTGGCCAAAATATTGACTTTTAAGATACAATTTTCACATGATTCATTTTAATATACCATAGAAAGTAATGCCAGTGTGATTTGCTGTCAGTTGTCATCCATTTCAAAAATACATGAGCAAACTCATCTTCAACAGCATGGGTATTCTGTATCTTTCCTTTTCCTTCTTTAATGTATATTTTTATTCCATAAATATAATCCTAAAACAATGCAGTTTTGTGACTGAAAGATTTTTTAAATGTCCTTTCATACTTGCCTAGACAAATATTACTATAAGATGGTTAAGACAAATTAATTTCCTCCCCTGAAAATCATAGCTAATTGATTTCACCTAGATGGTGTTTTTATTTGTAAAATTATTTTTAGTACAGAAATGATCAAAGTAACATATAATTTAAATGAACAATTATAGGAATAAAAGCAAAATATTATTTAAAAAGTCTCTCTTAAAGGGATTGATGGGGTTGTGCTTTTTTTTTTTCTAATAGCTCCATGAATAGAAATTTTTTATTTCTAGAACAACAGAGAAGCCAGCATAAGTTCTCTTAGTTTTTCCATTGCTTTAATATTAATGCTGAAGGGCTGAGGATATAGCTCAGTGGTCTAAGTGCTTGCCTGGCAAGCTCAAGGTCCCAAGTTTGATCTCTGATTTAAAAAAAAAAAAAAAAAGAAAAGATAAAGCTCATATTAATGCTGAGGTACTTTTTTTTTTTCTTTTTCTTTTTTTTGGTGGGACCAGAGTTCAAACTCACGACCTTGCACTTGCCAGGCAGGCACTTGTGCCACGGAGCTATCTCCCTGGCCCCTAAAAGACTTTTTCTTTTTTTCCTTGTTTCAGAACTTTTGTTTGTTTATTTATTTTTATGGCTGGCTCATTCTGCCCTGAGGGCAGGGCTGGCGCAGCATGTGGTGCTGGGGATCGAACTACGTCCCTGCAGCCGCCTAAGCTTTCCTAAGCAGGCACTTTAGACCATTGAGCCATCCCGCCAGCCCAATGCTGAGGTACTTTGTTTAGATAAACAAGTAGGTGAGGATAAAGTTATAGCAATGTTAATTAGGTTTTTTTTTTTTTTTTTTTTGGTACCAGGGATTGAACTCAGGATCTTGCATTTTCCAGACAGGTGCTTATGTTGCTGAGCTGTATCTCTGGCCACAATGCCAATTTATTCTTTAAACTCCTAAATTAAATTCCCAATTCACACATTGATCTATTATCAAAACTTACAATGATCAATTCATTTGGCCTACAATTCTGTTTGGTCTTCTAGTTTATGGAGAGAATAGAACTGGCACACTAACTTATGAGAGTATTTTTCACATGTGCTATAGTGATTCAGCTTCTCAATATTTTGCAAGTTGGTGGTCTAGGGATTTTTATATCCTAAGGCAATGTAGCCTATTTGGGTTCAGGATGGATGAGAGGTTGCTTGAGAAGACACCTTTACCCCAGCCGTCTCATGAGGCAACCTGATTCTCAGGAGGAATACAGATGCAAATCAAGGGTCTGGAAACTGATCCTCTTAGAACCATGCATCCTAGAAAACCTTCTGGGAAGAACTTCTCACATCTGTAGACAGGTGTGCGACAGAGATAGACAGTTGTTCGAAGCTATGAGAATGAATGATCTGCCAGCAGGAAGGTGAGAAGTGTTGCAAACAAAATTTTTAGAACAATATCTTAACAAGTAAGCAAAGGAGAGGCAACACTGTGTTAGCTTTTTGTCATTATAACAAATACCTGGGACAAATCAACTTAAAAAGAGAAAAAAATCTATCTTGGCTCATAAATATGAGATTCCAGCCCATAATCAGTCGTCTCCATTGCTGTGGGCCTATGGGAGGTGAAGCAGCGCACTATTAAAGAAATATTAAGGCTTGGGAGATAGCTCAGTGGCATAAGCACCTTCCTAGTAAGTTCAAGGTAAACAGTTGGATTCCCGGTACCACATATACACACAAATAAACTACTAAAGAAGTATGTGGTAGATCAAAACTTCTTACCTCTTGCTGGGAAATAAAAGAGAAACAAAGGGACTGAGTGCTGTTATCCTGTTCAAAATCACCTCTTCAATGACCTCAAAACTTCCCAGTCAGCCCCACCTCTTGAAGGTTCTGCCATTTCTCCATAACACCACCCTGGGACCAAGATTTTAACACAAGGGTCTTGGGTGGACCTTCCAGATCCAAACTGTGGCAGACATGTAAGGGCACTGGTATGAAATGACATGAAAGGTAGGAGGGAAATTAGAAGAAAGTGGTGCATGGAGGTTGAAGAAGTTTCTGGAAGAAGGGGGGTGGCACAGCGCTAATGCTTTGGCAAGAGCAGGCAAGATAATGGTTTACTTGGTTTGGTGGCCTGGTGCTTAACACACTGGCTGTCCAGGTAGGGGCCTCTTTTGAATGGTGTGGGTGCTGGGTCCTAATGGTTGCTTTTTCAACAGGTTTAGCTACACAAGTGGTAGAAGAAGATGGGTGGAAGCAAGTTTTCTTTCTTTCTTTCTTTCCTTTTTTTTTTTTTGAGACAGGGTCTTGTCATACACTTCAGGCTAGTCTTGAGCTCACTTTGTAGCTCAAACTGGTCTCAAATTCACAATGATCCTCCTGCCTCAGCCTCCCAAGTGCTGGAATTACAGGCGTGTACCACCACGTCCAGCTCTCATTTATTTTTTATTTCTTAGCAGAAAAGATGGGAATGTGCTCATAGTCTTTGGACGCATATAGGGTGGGAAAGAGAAACTGAAAAAGAAGAAAAACAAGAGAGTGTCCCTGAAGATAAAGAAGGGGTCCAAGAGCAGGACATCGATGGAGTTACATTTGGAACAGCAGAAAATGTGAGGCTGGAGATGCAGAAACTGATATTCTGCCTCTCTGAATCCCAACTTTTCAGCTCTGTGATCCAATTTTATGGTCTGTGTGATTTTTTGCTCATCATTTTTAGCATTTCATTCCTTGTACATTGTGTAATTAAAAAATAACTGTAAGCAGCTCATTTTGGGAGGAAAATTATGGGAAGGAGGAAGCACTCAACTGAAGTTTTGTTTCTCCAGAAAAGATTTATGTTGCCTGCTGCAAATCCTCTCAAGGCCGGGCCATGGCGTTCTCTTACACCAGGAAGCCAAGTGAGAGCTGCTGTGGTCTCGGTTCTCATGGGAGTGTTTCCCCCACTCTGGCAGCAGGTCAAAGCACATAGGTTGCTTTGTCCTCTTTGGCACAGGGCGTCTATTTCTTGTCTACTCTTCCTGGGAGGGAGCACCAGGTTTGGGTGAGTCACCTAGTGGCTCTATGTTAGTGGCATCTCTAGCTTAGTTTCACAGACTCTAAGCCATTGTAGCTGTGGAAACAGAAACTCAGGGCAAAGGTGGTTTTGTCACTCACTCGCTTCCCACGGTTCAGTTCCTGCTTTTGCTTCGTTTTGGCCTTCACACATTTTCTTTCTTCTGTACTAGCTCAGTGCCTTCTCTCTCTCTCTCTCTCTCTCTCTCTCTCTCTCTCCCCCCCTTCCCTCCATCTCATATATAAATTTATGTATTTGGTGCAAGGTCTCACTATGTAGCTCAAACTCAGTGATTTTCCTGTTTTTAGCCTCCCAGCCCTGGGATTAGAGGCATGTGCCAGGATGCCCAGACTTAGTGGCCAGATCAGCGTGCCCAGGGATGGGGCCAGTGCCATACATGGTGCTTGGGGATTACACCCTTGTCACTGTGCTTGCCTAAGCAGGCACTTAGTCTGCTGAGCTGTCTCAGTGGCCCTCTCTCTCATATTTCATGTTTGTTTGTGGCGACTATTATTCAGGCTGGGCCTGAACTCCTTATGCAGTTAGCTCTGAACTTGTGGTTATCTTCCTGCCCCAACTCAGGCATGTGCCATCATCCCTGGCTGTGTGGTATATTTTAAATGCTTGTATATTTAGCTGCAATTGAAAAGGTGGCTGAGGATATCAAATCTGCACTCTTGCTAGAAAAGGAAGCCTTAGGTGCTTGGTGTGATAATTTTGGCTTTGATAAATAGAGTGGCTTAGAGTGTTGGTTTATAATGTACAAATCTTGTTGCTGTGCAGTTGTTGGTGGAAAAGCCTGTGGGCTTGGGTTTCTAGATCAACCATTACTTACATGGCCAGAGAAGGAAGGAAAGCAAGGGCCTGGGTTTGCTGATTACAAACTATCTCCATGGTCACAGGTTGCTGGGCTTGCCTATTGAAGTGTCTTCCCAGCAGCATTCAGGCAGCAGTAATATTTTAAAAATGGTATTTATTTTTGTAAATTGTTTTGCAGCTTCTGGTATTTGCTGGTAAGAGGGTAGACCATATACCTGCTTGTGGAGATGTGTGTGACTTGGAGAAGAAAGCTAACTGTGTTGTGTCCATAGCTCCTATTCTTATTTTTACTTTTACAGGGGATTAGTGTAGGGAGAAGGACAAGTCCATTTGCCTCATACGCAATTCTCACTTGAATCATTTGAATTAGAAAAATTGTTAAAATTATAGAATAATTTTCTAGAATAACTTTTTAAAATCATGTTTCTTCTTGTCTTTAAGTCTCGATAGAGACCCCAAAGACTGAGAGCAACGTTATAGGTACTTAAGTCATTGGGCCAGCAAGATAGCTCAGCAGTCTGAAGTGCCTGCTTAGGCAAGCTTAGGCAACCGCAGGAACCGCAGTTTGATCCCCGGCACATGCTGTGCCAGCCCCAACCCTAAGGCAGGATGAGCCAGCCAGAACTTAATTAATTAATTAATTAATTAATTAATTAATGTCCCTTCACATTCTAAAGCAAAGTGCAAGGTTAGCTGTTTTAGTCACTCTATATTTGCATAAGGGCTTTTATTATAAAGGACTAGTTCACGTGTTTATGGAGGTTAATAAGTTCCATGATGAGCAGCAAACAACCTGGAGACTGAGGGAACCAAAGTGTAGTTTCTGTTTGAATCCAGAAACCTCGTTACCAGGTGCTGAGGTTTTTGGGTCTCTTAGAGGAGTTCTAGGTTCTTCTAGGTTCTTCTTGACCTGTGCAAAGCGCTGGACAAAACAACTGCAAAAGGTATCTGAGTTTTACATCTTTAAAGGTAGGAAAAGAAATACACTCTGGAGGGTGAGTGTGGGGCAATTGAAAGTAAGATAAGAAGTCACTGCAGGGTGAGAGTGGACCACTGTGAAAGAGAGAGCTCAGGGACAAGAGCGATCAGCAGCCATCTTTCGTCTCTCACTCCTCTTTCCATCTGGTGTTGGGTCTAGACTTTTCTCAGGAAAAGCTTTGAAGATAATGCTTTCTGATTGGTGCCAGGAGTAGGGCACCATGTCCCATGTCTCTTGGATCTGTGACTGGCAGGTCTCACCTACTTGCCCAGCCAAGTTTTTCCATGCCCTCCCTTCCTGAGCCTGAGAACCAGGAAAATTGATAAGGGAAGGCCTAGTCAGAAAATTGGGAAGGCTGAGTTCCTGAAACTGATGAGTTAGGTAGTGTCTGCAGGCAGGAAAAGGTCAGCATCCCAGCTCAAACACTCAGGCACAAGTTCCCTCTTTTTCACTTTTGTTATAATGAGGTTTCAACTGATTAGATGAGGCCCACACACAGCCATTTATGCACAGAGTTCCATTTTTGGAATGCCATGCACAATGGAACATCATAAAATTTTTTCTCAATTTTTTTTCAGTTTTTCTAGGTAACACATATGGATTTGAGGAAAAATTTAAAAATTGCAACCTTTTCCATAAATTGGTTTTAAAAGACCATCTATTCAATCTCATGATTTAAATGTTAATTATTTACCCTGAGGTTTGGTTTTTGTTCATGAACTCTGTAGCTACTATATGTCTTTAAGATTTCTACCTACATTTACCTTCAGAAGATTTAGTGGTTCTGTTTTATTGTTTAAATCTTTGATCCATTTTGACTGTAGTTTTGTGCATGCTGATACTTCAAAGAGTCAACAACTGGGATCTCATCTTTTTGAAGTTTCTGCACTTCAAAGCAAATCTCCAACAGAGTAAAAAAGAAAACCCACAAACTGGGAGAAAGTTATAGCTGACTATCCTTCTGACAAACGCCTTCTATCCAGAACATATAGAGAATTAAAAAAAATCAGGCCCCCCAAATTGAAGCACCCA